>VDFB02155357.1:0-47714 GCA_007258455.2 Sequoia sempervirens
TACCCTAACTTAGAATGATCAAATTCTTCTATCTTCCCATGAATACAAATTCTAATATCCTCAATTGGTAAAACCCCATAAGGAATATGAGAAAATGTGCCTTACAAGTCATCTTATATGTATTACATAGGATTCTTCTTCAATTTTAGTTCTATTTTCTCTATAACTTCAATTACCCTCAGTGTAGCCATTGAAAATGTACTTAAATTTCCTTAAAACACAACTCATTGTAAAACAAGGGAAAAAAAGAGACTGTAAATAACTTTTCCCTCTCTTGTCAAACTAAGGTTTCAATGCACAACTTATAAATAGCCTTGATTACACTTTCATAGCTCTACTCAACATTATTTTATGAAATGGATTTTCCTTAGTTAAATCACTTTATAATCCTTCAGTTCTGACATTATTCTGCATTGAATTTTTTAAACAATAAAGTTGGCAACACTTTATTTGTATATGTAGACAACTTCTAAAACTCCACAAACTTCCACATCATCATATTTTATTTGAAAATATTCACTAATACATCAAGCATGTTGATATACATCATATATCTTTGTGTTTAGGAATCAACACCTCTTCTTTGGTAGAGGACAAAATATTTCAATTAATGCTTCCCCTAAGCCAAATAATTTAGCTTAGTTTCTAGAGGAAACATATGCACCAGAGGATGGTATGGATGCTTCCATGACTTCTATCTCTTCCTTCTTTTTCTAGATCTTTTACATTTCCTTCTTTGTTTCTATTGAATAAACCTTTTTAACTAGTTCATTCCTTTTTACCAGATTATTTTTAATTGTATTTATGCTTGTGCAAAACTTGGATATGTGTCCAACTCTAGTGCAGTTGTAGCATACAACATTATTTTGAACAATATTCCTTCCATTCATTCTAGATATGCATTGATTAGCTTTATGTCCAAATCCATAGCATGTATAACAGTAGCCACTTCAAGATTGAATCATTCTACCATTGTTATAGCTATTCATCATTTGACTTCTACATTGTCTAGCTCAATGACCAAGTCTTTTGCATGTAAAACATTGATGAAAAAAGGATGGGACATTCTGATTCATTCTTCTACTACATTCCATTACCTTATTGTTCCATAAAAAAAGGATCATAGACATTTTCATGGTCTTTTAGGTCTTTCTCGCATGATGGTTGGTCTATTTTTATTTGATTTAATGTTGTAATGTAACTTTTTCATTGACATTAGGGTGATCCCACAATTTAGTGGTTTACAATTTTTGGCCAAACTGGACACTGAAATATTTTTTTTTAACTAAATCTTCACTTTCGGGCACCTATAGCGGCTAAACCCTAAGGAATTTGGAGATGATGCAAACTAGAGTTTCATGACATTTTGTCTGTAGATTCTAAATATATTTTTTTCTAAAATTTTGGAATCAGATTTCACTTCTTTTTCCATCTCCCTCGAAAACAAGTTTTTTTCTTCAAAAAACAACATTTTTAAAAAGTGACACTCGCCGTATAATGCATGACTTTTTTTCCCATGCGAATGATAAAATTGTAATTGTTTAAAATTTAGATTTGTAACTCTAATATCTAGTGCTTACACTTGGTTACATATTTTTTTATTGAATAATTTTTCTTTAATCAAGCTTCGAAGTCAAACCAATTACAATTTAGATATAATACAACCGTATAACACAACCTTTTTTGTATGTATCGATTTTTTTTTTCTTTTGGATCAAGGACTTTAATATCTAGTGCACTCATATTTTTAAAAAAATGACTATCTTCTATTTTGCATTACTTCTCTGGTATTACATATAACAATTTCAGTCTAGCATCTCCCCTCTTGACTTCTCTAGCTTAGCCAATTACATTTTTATAGCCTCAAAACTAGCTATTATAGCCTAGTCTAACCTACCACAAATGAGAGGCCAGTATATATAGAAACTACATTTTGAATCAAAGGCTAGGATTAAATCAATCCAATGGCACAAATTACACCTCTAGAAGCATCCAACAGTTACATTTAATTTGGGAGCTCATGGTACATCATCATCCAATTGCATAAAAGTAGTTACATCATGGAACAATGAGAAAACAATATTATGCTAGCTTGTCATTAATGAAAATTCTGATTGGATGATGAAATCAGCTTCACACGTCTTCCAAAAACCCCTTCCAGCTGTAGACAATTTGGGCATGGATTCTTATGAATTGAAATCTTCCATATTTCCCTTTTGGCATGAATCCATATGCAATTTCCCTTTTTGATATTTATTTAATCCTCAAAAAAATAGATATCATCATTAGTAGCTCACATGTTAAAATCAATCATAAAATATCCAAATTAAACTTTGAATAAAATTTTGGCCCTTAAAAACACTTTCTTTTGTTTTGGAAATTTTATATTTTGGAATTTTATTTTCAAATTGTTTCTCCATCTCAAAGAATTTCATTTTGGGAACATTTTAAAATTTCAAAGAAAAATTGCATTTCGGGAAAAAATTCAATTTTTGGAAAATTTCAGGATTTTCACCCATTCGCGGAAATCAAGCCATGGAGGAAATTCGGGGATACCTCATAAATTTTATTCTAGAAGGAATTTTCAAAAAATTCAAAAAGCAACCCTACCTAATTTTTTGTCCTTTATCCATGGGTGCAAAAAAGAAAATTTTAGGATTTTGAGGTCTTGAAATTTCAAAATAAATTTCAGGGATTTCCATAAGGGACAAAAATCCCCCATTTCCGAGCAGGGTCAAAATCCCCTAAAATCCATAACTTTTTTTCTAGAAGGAATTTTCAAAATTTTCAAAAGCAACCCAGCCTAATTTTTCATCCTCTATCCACGGGTGCAAAAAATATTTACATATAACATTGAAAATTCACTTTAAAACCCCCATTTTCAAATTCCAAGACAGACAAATTTCCCCTAGAGCCTCAAAATATTGTCCTCATCAAACCCTGTCTAGACTTAATCCCAATATAACTTTCCAAGAAGAGCAAAATCAAAGTTTGACCAAGCCAAGATGTAGAGCTACAAAACAAAAAAGAGGGTCCTTGCCTCTAGTGGGGCGTGTGTGCGAAAATTGCACAAGTCCCAAGTCCTAAAACTTGCGGCATAGAGGGCCCAATTAAGATGCCTCAAAATCAGGGTCCCGAGACCTTTGGGGGACAAAGATGCCCTAGGTGGTGTTTTAGTCCAAACCCAAAAATCAGGGACACTCTAATGAAATCATTAAATTATCATCTAGATGTCAAGATTAACCATGAAAAGATATAATTCATAGGGATTGTAGATGCAAAATAGGACCAAGTAAGACATAAATAGGGATAATAATGTAGGGTAGGCCCAAACAAGTGTGAAAATGCAAGGGTATGCATTTTACTCTACTAATTTGGCCCCACTTTAGTGAGAGGATGAACTTGCTTCAAACTCACACTAAAGTTTCCATTTCCATAATCAAGAGGGGTTCAAATGTACAAATGCTAGTAAGATGGATGACAATAATCAAGAGGGTGGCCAAGCCCCCATGATCAAGATCCTATGGCAGAACAACATAAGCACAAAAGAAAATGCTTGTAGATGATATATGAAGCCATAACTAGATCACAAACATACCCATCAAAGGCAAGAAAAAGAAAAAGGAAAAGGGGAACTACAATGGATCAAGCTTCGACTGGTCATCCAACACGGTGGACCGGGTCTAGGCTATTTGTCTACAAAGGTTTACAAGTGGAACACGATGTCCACTATGCAAATAAAACGCACTCACAAGGGCTAGTGAAGCTAGTTGTTCACTAGGTGCACCCCAGGAGACCATATCAAAGCCATACCTCCATGAATTTAATAAGGTACAAAAATGCATGCTCACGAGGGCTAGTGAAGCTAGTTGTTCACTAGGGGAGCCTGAGGGAGTCCATATCAAAGCCATAACCCCATGACTATGATAATGATAAAAGAAAATTCATGCTCACAAGGGCTAGTGAAGCTAGTTGTTCACTAGGTGAGCCCCAAGGGACCATATCAAAGTCATACCTCCTTGACTTTAATATGGTACAAAAAGAAAAATGCAACAATAAAGAGGGATGTTCAAAGATGTTTTTCTTAGTTCATGTGAGGTCTTACTCTTAGGCGACATTGTGCTTAACATCTCCAAGAGAGGATAAATACAAGCTCTCATCCTAGGGAACATCATACCCAATGCTTCCAACATAGGACAAGCACAAAAGGTTTCATCTTGTTTCCAGGAGAGGACAAGTGCAAGGTCTCATCCTAGGGAATATTGTATCTAATGTTTCCAAGAGATGACAATCAAATATCACACTCTCATAGGAAGTCAAACCCAATGACACCACCAAGAGGAAAAACACATTGCATAAAGAAAGAAAATCACATCAAGGAACACGAAAAGTAGAAATGTAATCATGTCAAAATAATGCCAATGTATGCCCCAACTTTAAAGAAATTTCTAACACCATGTTGTGAGAAATTACTTTAACATAGCCAAAAATGAAAGAAAAAGAGGGTTGACCCCCAAAAACACATAAGGGATCAATGGATTCGGGGTTAATATCTATCTTTGTTGTAATGGTATTAGAGAGCTCAGAACTATCATCATTCCCCAAATACACATAGAATTGGAAGAATGACACAAAGAGAGTGAAAACAAAGAAAATCATTCTTTGTCAACATGGAAGAGACGTAGGTTGTCTCGACGCCTTGTGTCATCCCCAAAAGGAAAACACAAGACAAAAGGAATGAGGGGTATGTGCAAGATCATCATGGAAAAATAGGCCCTTAAGTGGTGAAAAATTCAAAAAATATAGGTTAAGGCTTGATGTAAAAATTTGAATAAGTTATATATATTATTTCAAAAATGTAAGAATAGAATTTGTAGCAAATTGAATGTAGTTTCTAAACTACTGAGGTTTTTTTTAAATCTATTTGGTGAAAATTTGAAATATCAATCAGTAGTACTTAAATTTTAGGGAAAAAATAAGTAGGTGTCTTTGACCACCTAACCACAATAAAATGATAATATCTTTTTATAAGATTTTAGATATAATTAGAGGACTCATGTCAGTGTGATGCATTTTTTGTAATTTTTTTCTAAGTAAATAATTAATTATGATTTTTTATTACAACTTTTGAAAATATAAAAACTTCATTATGTCTAACCACCTTAACTTGGTCAAAACTTCATGAATTCTTTTTTAATCCTATATAATTATGTGAAGCATAGAAGGTGATGCATGTTTGGATTCAAAAAATGTATACCATTTGAAAGCTATAGATGTTTTTCAATCACCCTATCAATTAGGACTTTTAAAGTAATTCAAATAGAAAATGAATAATAATTTTTTATTTAATTCAAATTCAAGCATAATTTATATTGGTGGAAACTAAGAATCTCCTTTAAAACCCTTTTCATTTCATGAATTTTGGGTTAAAAAAAAGTCGTCAGCCACATATACCCTACACACCATCATTTCACCACTTTTTGGCACATCATGATCGTGCACATACCTAAAGGTAAAAATAGAGGAATGCACATAGAGAGAGAAATATCAGACAAAACATCATGGGGGATCACGTTACACACATGCAATCAAACGAAAGGAAAGAAAATAATGGAAGAAACTAGAGGCAAAGGTGAGTCAACCTAAAGCAGGTCACCCACCTCCCAATCTCAGTCTGTATAAGTGGAAGGTAGATGACAAACCTAAGGGAAAACAACAAGTGCCTTACTAGGACAAGGCTATCAATTTCTTTCCGACACAAAGTTTAGGACAAGAAAGAGTCAAGGTAGGTGATGGGAAGGGTCATGTAATAGTGAGAATAGAGTATTCTATAACTATTACATGGCAAGAGGGACGAAGGATAGGCTATTTAATCACTAGATAACAAGTATATTTGTGGAAGTTATATTTACTCAATATGATCTTGAATGCATGACACTCATTAGTACTATGTACAAGAGTCTTGTGGCATCGACATAGTGGAAATTTTTCATCTTTAGGATATAGTATTAGTCTATCTTTCTCTAGTGGAAATAGGATAAGTCCCTAGTTGAGAATGATTTGTAATTTTCTTTCACTTTCATGTGGTGATCGAGGGGGTTGAAGTTTTTGTAACTTGTAAGGCCTCTTGCGTTTGATAGATTCACCAACTTCTCGAGTTGAAGGTTGAGGACCTAAGGTGATCCTATCATCCTTGTCATTGTTATGAGTCATTGGTTGTTCTTTAGGAAGAAGGACATTGATATTAGGGGGAGAATCAAATATCACCATGCCATCACTACAAAACTTTAAGTAATCTCTAGGAGGTCATGTAGTGTGAGGGGGATCTTGATATCGTAACCATGTTGTGTTTTCATTAGTTGATAGGTGTTGTAGGACTTGGTGAATGTTATGTCCATTTGTTGTATCGCATCCTTGTTTGCTTAAGATTGTGAATCCTTTTCCATATGTTTCTTCTAGATTGATTGGATTGTTTGTTACTTTGTTATCATAAAATGGTTGAGTGTTTGTTTGTCTAGTGGAACTAGGTTCACTTGTTGTAGGGAACTTAGGTTCAACTTTTATTTTGGTTTCAAAATTTAAGTAACCAAACATCTTAAGATGTAGTATTATTATAGGACCTAGTTGTTTCATGGATGGATAGAAGGATACATTAGCTTCAAGATTATTAAGACAATCATTTAGGAACTTTTTCATGTTGTCAATATCACAAGGAGGACATGCATTAGGAGTTGAGTGAGCATGAGTGAGTTCAATTTCATTACGGTCATTACCAAATGCAAAATTTGAGACATCTACTAAAGATTTCTGAAGCACATATCCATGATGCAAGATTGAAAAAATGCACTTGAAATGAAAGAGGTTGGAATAATTACAATTCTACAAACTAAAATAGAAAACTGAAGGCAACCCACAGAATCACAAAAAAAAAACAATTTAGATCCTAAAAATAGAAGAGTCAAAGTCAATAGGGACTAAGATGTTGATCAGGGCATCTTAGTCCTACTTGTGAGATTCTAAAGTTCCAAGGACTGAAGTAGACAACAAACAACAGAGAGAGGATTCTAATCAAAAAAATTGGAGAGGGACTAAGATGCCAAGAAGGGCATTTTAGTCCTAGTAGAGGTTTTTCTTAGAAAAACAAAAAATTATGGATTGTCTATGGGTAAAAGTACAAACCTGCGTCACACTTTATAAAGGAATCAGCCAACAACAAAAATAATTCTAAACTTCAACCACATAAAAGTGTTATTTATGTTTTGAATTTCAAAATGATGTAAACTAATTAAATGTAGAACTTTTGATGAAGTTTATTCTTGTAATTTTTCAGATTTTTTTAAAGAAAAATTTATTAATTTTTTATCAATTTAAGAACAAATTTTGGAATGCTAGAAATTTAAAAAAAAAAGTGACTTCACTTTTCGTCAAGAAATAAATTGAAAAAAACTTCATTCTCCCTAAATTTTTTTCTCCAAATAGGTAACTTCAATATCTAGTGCATGAAAAAAAAATTCAAATTTTGATGTATATTTTTCTTGTAATAATGTTTTAAAGTCAAACTTGTTAGAATTCGATAGTTTTCACAGGCCATCAACTATTGTCTATTTTTTCAATCATTTTCAAAAAACAAATTATACCCTTTTGAAGAAGACTCGCTCCTTTTGTGCCTAATTTTTTTTTAATATGTTTTACTTTATTTTTATTTCTAATCATCCTCTTTTTTAACTTTAACAACCTACTTGCATTACTTTAAAAATAAAATATATTAAAAAAATAAAATATTAAAAAAATACATATTTGGATTCACCACTCGGAGCTCTACAAAAGGGTATTTTTCTTTTTTGTAAAAAAATCATTATGACTGGAGAAATACTTAGTTGAAGTTGAAAGTTTTAGAAAATTCTATAAAAAGCTAAGTTGGCTACCAATTAGGATGCCACATAGACAATTTCTATAAAAGGGTTTTGCCCAAAACCCTTTCTATAGAAACCTTGCACATTAAAAAATCCAATTTCAAAGCCAATTTCAAAGCAGGAAAATAAAATTTTTAATTTTTTGGGATTCATTCAAAACTTATTTGACTAAAACCTTGTTTGCCACATATAGGCCATGTGGTTTTGATCGAAACCTATTTGACAGAAACTTTTCCAACCAAAAATATTTAGCTTGGAACTATTTATTTGGCCAAAAGTGTGACACAACTTTATGCTTTTACCCCTACAATGTTTACAGATTGCCTATTTAGGATGATGATTTTTAGAAACAAAAAATTATACCAATGAATGCAAGGAAAATTAACTAGGAACAAGCAATTGAATGTAATTTTGAATGCATTTTTTTCCAAATTTGAATGCAATAAGAATGTTTCTAAATGCAATTAAGATGGTGAACAATGCACTTTTCAATTTTTGAATGAAATGAAATGATGCAAGAAAGCAAAAATGCAACCTATATGCACTTGCACTAATACAAATGCAAGAAACCCTAGATGCAATTTCCCTAAATATGAAAAACAATAGATGCAACTTCACTAATGCAAGATGCAATGCTATCTAGGTCTAAGATGTTATGGACTCAAAATCGGAAAATGAATGCTCAACAAGGTCGGGTTTATGAAAAATGAACCGTATGATGAAGGATAGGAGGGTGAATTCCTCTTTTATCTTAGTCATTTAATTATGTCCTAGGAGTCCTAATTGTATTGACGAACAACCTCACAAGGTGAGTCAATTCACAACAAGGAAGACCTAGGAAGGGGATTTTGAAGCTTTTAGGGATTCACCACCAAGAAAATGCTTGGAAAAGACAAATAAGCATTCAACTCACAAAATATAACAATGCAAGCTAAATAATGAGATCAAATTATGAAATTAAGCTACACCAAGTTAGGGTATGTGTGGCTGGGAAGTCTGGAGATGTTGTGAGGATTATGAAAATGCAAAGAAGCTATCAAAAGGGAGGACTAAGACACCCTTACTATTGTCTTAGTCTGACTACTATTTTTTGGGGTAGGTGCAAAATCTTTACATGCTGGATTAGGATCTAAAGGAATCTTTTCAAAATACTCTCAAGAGGACTAAGATGCCCAAGGTGGCATATTATTCCTAAACATTCTAAATTTTTGAAAACTCTAAATGTGGTCCTGAGCTCCAAGATATCCACTTACTTCCTCTCCAATCTTAGGTTCTGAAAGTTTTAGATTCGACCTATAGGTGAGTTTCCATGAAGATAAAAACTTTGAAATGCAACTTTGAAACTTTTACAACTTTGCACTCCAAATGATCTTCAATTCTTCAATCTAGATCTACAATAATAAATATGCAAGAAGGGAAAAACTTGTTGTTTGTTAGTGAATGGGGGTTTTCCTTGGTCAAACCCCTTGTTGGTAATTAAACCTTGAAATGAAATAGAATAATGAAGGGAAATATTGAATGAACAACATGCAATGCTATAACTCACCAAAACCCTTATAAAGTCTACAAACTTGTGTGCAATGGCTGCAATAGATATGGATATTGAACCAAAGATATGGACTTGAATTGTTTGGTTTAATCAAAACCCTACAACATAAATTTTAGCACAACAACATACATGATGCAAGAAGATCTTTGATATGATGCTTGAATCTTGATGATGACTCCAAATGCTTCATAGAATGCTCTTTGATGCTCTTATGAACTCAATTTTCTATGATGAATGCTCTCACAAAAGACTTGGATAGGAATGAATGAATGAACCTTGTATTTATACTTATCTATGCTTAATATCCCAAAATTACATCACACCAAACCGACATATGAATTCATTAAATAAAGGAGGCTAAATCCTGCCAGAATTTGAAATTAAATTCTAAAAATAACTCAAGGAGGACTAAGATGGCCTAGGTGGTGTTTTAGTCCCAAGCCCTAAAACTTGGGGCATAGACACCAAAATTGGGCCCAATTAAGATTCCTCAAAATTAGGGTCCCAAGACCTTTAGGGGACAAAGACACCCTAGGTGGCATTTTAGTCCCGACCCAAAAATTAGGGACAGTTTGATGAAATCATTAAATTATCATTTATGCATTGGAGAATGTCGGGATTAGCTAGGAAAAGATATAATTCATAGGGCATGCAAATGAAAAATAGGACCAATTAAGACATAAATAGGGATAAATAAAGAAAGGCAGGCCCAAACAAGTGTGAAAATGTAAGGGTATGCATTTTTCTACACTACAATTTCAAGGTTTAATTACCAACAAGGGGTTTGACCAAGCCAAAATCACATTCACTAACAATCAACAAGTTTTTCTTCTCTTGCTCGTTTGTGTTTATAGATATAGGTTGAAGACTTGAAGATCATTTGAAGTGCAAAGTTGAAAAGTTGCAACTTACAAAGTTGCCATCTTCACATAAACTCACCTACAGGCTAGATCTAGAAGTTTCTAAACCTAAGATTAGAGTTTAGAAGGAAATGCAAACATATATCCTCAAGACCATATTCAGAGATTTCAAAAATTCTAAATGGGACTAAGAAAATAATAAGGGTGCCTTAGTCATCTTGAGGTCATTTTTCAAAAATTCTTCTAGATCCGGTTTTTACATCTAAAGATTCTACATCTGCCCTGAAAAACAACAATAGGACTAAGAGAATAGTAAGGGCTTCTTAGTCCTCCATAGCACATTTTGGCAGCTTCTTTGCATTTTTGAAATCCTTGCAACATTTCTAGACTTCCCAAGTACATTCATCCTAACTTGCTATTGCATAATTTCATCATTTGTATTCATCCTTTAGCTTGCATTATTAGGATTTGTGAGTTAAATGTTCATTTGTGTTTTCTAAGCATTTGCTTGGTGATGAACCCTTAAAATTTTAAAGAACCCCTCTTAGGTCCTCATTGTTGAGAATTGACTCACCTTGCGAGGTTGATAGTCAATCCAATTAGGACATCTAGGAAATTATTGAATGATTGTGGGAGAAAAGTGGTATTCCCCTATCACCTTTTTCCATACATTTTAACTACCTATTGATCCCCAAACTATTTGAGCACCCGCTCAAATAATTAGCACTATGTGATGTGTTGCGTCTACATTGTTTGACCAATCAAGTACTGAGTATGCCAACAATATGGCAGATGCTCACCATTTTCCTCCTAGGGAATGCACTGATGATATGGCTCCAAGTAAAAGAATCAAGAATTTCAATATCATGTCTCCAGTATCCTACATCACCAACCCATGTCTATGTGATTGCGCCTCCACATAGATACACTAAATAAGCCCTAGAGATAGATCTGTCTCAACCAGTGGTTTGATAACAATAGTATGACTCCAAAGCCCTCACTATGAGTAGAGTGGTACCAAAAATAATAAATTGAGCCTCTTTATACACTATGTTGTGCAAATGGAAGTATAACATGGCAAGCATGTAGGGTTCCCAAGCATATATTGTGGCCTACTCCATCATACGTTCTAGCATCTATCTCCACCCAATAGCCCGAACCGTGCCCTTAATGATGAGGAATGATAATTCCTCTAATGGTACTACAGATCACAACTATGAGTCTATCATATCTATCAACAAGTCTATCCCAACAGATCTTGTAATCCTCTACACCAAGAATAGCTACATCATTAGTATTGAAACATCTCTAAATAGTGGCTAGACCACACTCTAGATCATAAATGACATGCTCCCCATGGATTGAAAGTAGAAGTATATGCTAAAAATACTCAAGGGTAACAATGGCCTCTCCTGTGGGTAAATGAAAAGAACTAGTATTGGAGTGCCATCTCTCTACCAAAGTAGTCAATAGACATCGGTTAGCCTGGATCACGGGCATGAATGTGACATGATATAACCCTAAATCATGCAAAACATCCCTCTGGTCCTCATTTAGATGATCTCACAATTTGAATGTATAAGGTCAACTCTCTCGAGTATAAATTTGAGGATATCTCAACTGTGCTAAGAAGAAAATCACATTATGTCAGTCAAAATGTCTTAATAAACCTATTGGACCTTTTACATAGAGAAAATTTTATTAAAAATTGACTCAATTTTGCTAACAGTAAGATGAATCACACCTTTCAATAGATACAACTTACCAATCTGTCATACATGCAATTCCAAGCAGGCTAAGAACATGCAGTGCACTACTAGACATATGCATTGTAAGAATACAAATGCAATTTTCCAACATGCATATGTTTTACAACATTATAATTACAATAAATGATATAGTTGTGAGCAACCTAAAAAAAATGTGGATATGTGTAACAATTGTGGCACACCATACACATGCAATGCAACCACCGATAGATGCATCGAACGTAATTACACATGTGGTGCAGAAACTGCACTACATCTATGTAGTGATTTTTGACCCCTAAAATCTAGCAAAAATTAAAAAAATTGAAGCAAGGAAGGTCACATACCATGTTTCCGGATCCCTCGAGTCATCGGAAGGTTTGAACTCAATAGCCATGATGTGAGGCAACTAGAACATGTGACATCTCTCCAAGGCTTTGTGACATAATTTCCACTTAGATCTCTAAAACTTCTAAAAACAAAATGCAATAATAACTACTTTTGGACCCCCTAAGGCCTATTTATAGACCTTCGTTGGAATTTTGGACCCTCCTTTATAATTGAGCGCATCAAATTTGAGCTTCAAATGCAATAACACACTCCAAATTTCTTCAAATCAAGATCTTTTGTTACCAATGCATTTACACTATAAAATTAGCTTATTAGAACAATTTCTCATTTTCTTTGAATTTTATTGAAAATATAATATTTTTTCTGAGGGAGCACCATCTTATCCTACCATCATTGAGGCATGCTCAGGCAACTCCTAAGCATGAAATTTTATATTTTCTTTGACACAATGCTATAAAAATTCATTTTTTCAAACAAGGGCAAAATGTAGATACTCAAAATTGTCATAGTCTGTGAGTAACACTTTTTTACTAATTTTCACCCTTTTCTCCTAATTATTAAATAATACTTCATTATTTAATTATCATCAAATATCATATTCTACTATTAATTAAGTGACTTTACATTATTTAATTAATTCATTTTAATCCACCCTTTTCGATTAATTAAATAAATCTCATTTATTTAATTATATCCTAATTAAGATTAATCTTGCTAATTAATTAAATAAACCTTATTCAATTATGTCACTAATTATACTTATTTTTCCATTTTAAAAAAATAGTTATCATTAATTTTTTAATTAACATTCAAACACCCTTCTTAAATAAAATATTTTTTAGTAATTATTTAATTAACCACTTTACCACTTCTAGATTAAATAATTAAATAAATTATTTAATTCACCTTTTTCATCTCAACATTATACACTCATTATTAATAAATAAACATTTTATTTATTAACTTTTCACTTACATGTTCCTCAAATAATTAATTATTATGCTCTCATACATTGACTAATCAATCAATTCCATTGATTAATCAACCAAATCCACTGACTAATAAATTTATACCATTGATTAATCAATCAAACTCGATTGATTGACCAATCAATTCCCTTGATTAAATCAATCAATTCAATTAACTCCCATATCAATTCTTGTCAACAATCCTCAATCATTGATCTTCATCTTTCATCTTTGAATCTATATTGTTCATTCAAATCATCCATTTCTATAAAAGTAATCCTTTGTAGAATGTTGATGGCTAACCATGAAAACTTAGGATCTACATCATTGTGAACATCTTACACACACTTGAAGCTTAAGGTGAAATAATAGCATACCAATTTATGAGAGCAAAAGCATATAAAGAAGAACAATAGAAATAATTCTTGACAGCATAGTAAAGGTGAAGGTATCATTTGTTTGAATATGATTTTACCTATGTTGTATGTTTTCCATTGAATATATTAGATCATATTTGAGGACAAGATTTTGAATCTTGGTTGTTTGATTTGATTCCTTGTCTCTTTAATGATTGAATGTCGATTTTATGATTTATAGTCATCATCTTCATTTTTCCCTACACTCTTTTTATTTTCAAAAGATTCAAAAGGTGGGTTGAAATCTGATACCATAGAAGCAATGTTGGTTTTCAATTACTCTTCCTTGATAGGATTATAAAACAATATTGAACAATCTTCAAGTGACCAGTTGATGGGGATTTTGTAGATCAAGTCAGATTCATCTCCTTCACCTTCATCTACAAAGTCTTTGAACAAGAGTACCATTTCCATCTCTTTTCCATATTTTATTTTGTTGATTTTATCATCCTAAATGTTGGATGTAGCAAGTCTCACTATCCTCATCTTCATTATTTCTTATTTTTTTCCCTAATTTACTCATCACCATCATCATCCTTACCATTTCCCTTCTCTATTCTTCCTCAAATTGACATTTTATTGTGTTTTGAAGTTTCTTCATCTCCATTTCCCTTGCTTCTAGTCTAAACCTCTAAATGGGAGCGCACTTCCAAATACCATCTTATGTTCAAATTTGTATCTTTTGACATAATTCTTAGTACCTTAGTTGGGGCCTCTATGGGATTAAATGGTGACTCCCCAATACCCCCAGGAACAATTGCTAGACCAAAACCACTTCCACAAGAGAGAGAATGGCAAGAAAGCTTGCTTCACAATGCAAGATTGATTAATGGTTGAATATGCAAATGTACATGAGATTCCCTGGTTATAAACACAAGGATGAGAGATAGGATTAGATAATATCATGACAAGTATCTTAATCCTATGACATGAGACAACTAACTAATTAGGAATCATGCAATATACCTAGATAAGATAAGTTCTAGAAAAGCCAACTAAGACTTCTAGAAAGAATCTTTTATCCTAAGTAAACTTAACCATGTGAATATGTCCCCTAATTACCTAGTGAGTGAATTATCTAAGTACAAGACATATTCACACCAACACATCCCCTTAAGTGAAACTTAGGGAGAAGGTTATTATGCAAAATATGCAAAGACTATGAGGATGGGTCCCGACTACTAGGCCATGTTAGGTACCCATTTACAATGCAAATGCAAATAAATCTCTCACAAGCGGAGAAAAGGAGAAAACCCAATGGGACAAAACTCCTCTCCAAAAGAGAGAAAAACAAAACAAAAACAAACAAGCATGATGTATTGAGGACTCAATGATACCCCCCAAGCACTGCATCCATCATGTATATACAATCAATGACCCACCTATATGAGGGTAGTAGAGAAATAAGATATCCCCTCCACAATGAAGAAGCTCCAATACTAATGAAGAATGCCTGAAAACAAAAGATGATCCAATGTCTACAAATAACACATCTTCCCTTAGGAAGAAAAAAATCCATAAGTTGATGAATAAGCCACTCCATATCTAACTGAAAGGAGGAAGAATGAGCGCTCAACATGAATGCCTTTGAAAACTGAGCAGGAGTCTTCAAGCTTGAATGAGTCACAACATAATCATGGTCAAACTCAACCAAGAAACATGACAAATCAAGTGAAGGAGGAGACTCATGAATGTCAATCTCCAAAGACAAAGTAGATGGTATAATAGTTGTGTTAAATCTGTCATCAAAGAGGAAAGAAATCTGAGCTCAAGTGTGTCCTCCAAATTGGCAGTATGAGACTCCATGAACAAGTTAGAAATACCTTTCAAATACTCATCGCACAAAGAAAGTTCTAAAAAAATATGATCATCATGCTAAATAGAAGCATCAATGGCTGAAGAAGGAGGAGGTGGAGGAGTAGGAAGCTCAACACTGGTCTCTAGAATACCAAGGTGTAGATGACCAAACTTCTCCTCACAAACATGATTCACACTCAATGGAGTGTGTGATGCAGTCAAAGGAACATTATCATCTTCTGAAGCAAAATGTGAAAAGAAATATGCTTAAGATGAATGATCAACCATCCTGATAGCAACAATATCCCTAGTCTCCAAGTCCCTTATGTACACCTTATCTAGAGTGAACTCAAATGTTTTACCTTGACCCCCACGAGTAATTTGATAAATAGAAAAGAGATTTGTGGACAAGGAAGGAACATAAAGAACATCATTGAAGGTCCCTTCCCACATGTCAATAGAACCCTTC
This sequence comes from Sequoia sempervirens, assembly GCA_007258455.2. Lineage (NCBI taxonomy): Eukaryota > Viridiplantae > Streptophyta > Pinopsida > Cupressales > Cupressaceae > Sequoia > Sequoia sempervirens. The sequence goes on from VDFB02155357.1 coordinate 16,072, forward strand.
CCACTTACCTTCATATATGCATTGTTACCCATCAATATATGAGGTGGATTACAAGGCTTAAAAGAAGAGAACATATCCATAGAAGATGTCATTAGATGAGACACCCTTGAATCAAGAAGCCATCTATGAGATTTAGGACTTGTAGAGGGAAAGAGTGTTTGTCCTTTTATCTTGTGTAGGGGTATGTGCAGGATCATCATGGAAAAAATAGGCCCTTAAGTGACAAGAAATTCAAAAAAATCAGAGTTAGGAAAATTGACATAAAAATTTGAATAAATTATCTATATTATTTCAAAAATATGTAAGAATAGAATCTATAGAAAATTGAATGTAGTTTCTGAACTACTAGGTTTAATTTTAAAAAAATAAATCTATTTGGTGAAAATTTGAAATTTCAATACAGTAGTACTTAAATTTCAGGGAAAAAATAAGAAGTAGGTGTCTGTTTGACCACCCGAACCATAATAAAATGATAATTTTTTTTATAATATTTTAGATATAAGTAGAGGACTCATGTCCTAATGTGATGCATATTTTTTTATAATTTTTTTCCAAGTAAATAATTAATTATGAATTTTTTATTACAAATTTTAAAAAATATAAAAACTCATATGTCTGACCACCTTAACTTGGTCAAAATTTCATAAAATTCATTTTTTTTAATCCTATAGTATGCGAAGCATAGAATGTGACACATGTTTCAGATTCAAAAAATGTGATACCATTTGAAAGCTATAGATGTTTTTCAATTATCCTATCAATCAGGAATTTAGTCGTAATTCAAATAGAAAATGAATAATAATTATTTATTAAATTCAAAGCAAAACATAATTTATATTGGTGGAAAGCTGAGAATCTCCTTTAAAAACCCTTTTCATGTCATCAATTTTGGGTAAAAAAAAGTCGCCAGCCACATGCGGCATCATATCAGTTGCATATCGCCACTTTTGGCCCATCATGATCCTGCACATACACGTAGCCTAGATGCAGATCTTGTATCCTGTGACTGAGATGATGAGGATGATGGTGTTGTCGATTGAGATGTTGAAGAAGTAGAATACACCGATGAGGGTAGTTGAATGTTATTCTTTTGAAGAAGGTGTGTGAGTTCATCAATCTTCTTATTATAACATCTATGCCCATCATGTCCTAATCTTTTGCAATATGCACATTTGAACTTCTTCTTTTTAGATGATTCCTCTTTAGAAGAGGATGTGGACTCAAGAGTGTTATGTGAAGGAGAATCTTTACCTTTCTCATTGGACTTGGGTGCCTTATTTTTCTTCTTACCTTTTCCACTTGAATCCTTTGTATCCTTTGCAAAAAGAGCATGAGATGTGGAAGACTTCAATGTGCCCATGTGTACCAACTTTGCTTGTTCCCTTATGAGCTGAGTTGCAAATTCATCAAGAGAAGGAATTTTGTATGCATTGCCAAGGGCATCCTTTGTAGCATAGAATGTAGAAATAAACACTAAATAATCAGGACCAAGCTTAGCAAGAATAGAAAGAATCAACTGCTCATCCTCTTTAGTGACCCCACAATTAGATAACTACAATCTAAGAGAATTTAGCTTAGAGAAGAAGTCTTGGATATTATCCAAATCTGAAGGATTAAGACCCATTAGTTCATTCTCCAACTTAAATTTCCTCATCTTATCTGGCTTACCAAAGAGACTCTCTAAAGTAATCCAAACTTGTTTAAGATGTGTGCATGATGCAACATGATATCTAAGATCTAGAGAAATGGACAAAAGAAGAGTACCAAGAGCTTCATCCCTTCTATCAAGCCATTTTCTTCTCTCTTTAGCACCTGTGGGTTCTGAATCTTGACCAAATGTGATTCTTTGTAAGTTCAGTTTTAACAATAATAACTCCATTTGAGTTCTCCACTCATGATAGTTATATGGAGTTAAAGACACAAATTTTGGAAAATCCATGATATAATGAGATATTATAATAGAGGAACAACAAATTCCCTCACAATACAAACAACTAACCCCTTTGTCCCAAACAAAATTACACTTTTTTGCAAATTTCCAACAATGTATCCCAAACTACCAAATCAACTACAAACTGAAAATCTGGAAACAAATCTACAAAAAGTGTATGAATATAATTGAAGTGCTCCTGAATACCTTCCCGATGCTGCAAATTTGGAGAAAATTGAAGTTCAGAGCAAAAAGATATGAGCTCGGAGGTAGAAAATGATGATCAGGCTTCAACCTAGAAAAAATGGCACAAAACTGCAATATTTCTGCAAAATATCTGTACCACTAAAAAATTTAGATTTCCACCTTTCCGATGATATTTCATTTTTGAAAAATGGCTTCCGATTGCAAAAGTAATGAAAAAATGAAAAAAAAGGCTTGTAAAAAGACACTTGGGGGCAAATCACAGGTCTGAGAACACTAATTAAGTTCAAATTTTTGGCACCCAAGGGCTCAAACATGGTCGGCCATGTGACCACACTCTGCAAAAAAAAAATCCCTTCTTGACTACACATAAAACCTGTCAGCCAAACTATACAAAGGATTTTATAAAATTTGTGATAATGTAAACCGACCCATCAACCTTTACAATTACATAGTCAACACAAGAAAATTTTATTTTATATATATATATGTGTGTGTGTGTGTGCGTGCCGATTATACAAAGATTTAATTCACAGAGTTGAAAAAAAATAGCAAATTGGAGATAGGGCATACGCCGATTGTACCCGGGAAAAGACAAATCTGCAGCCAGTACCCACGATGTGACATGCGATTGAAGGAGCGGACGACGATGGCATTGATTTGATTACTGGTTGATTTAAAAACAGCCGATGATAGACCGATGCCAACGGACCCGGACTACGCTGACGAGGCAACGTCTATCCAGCCCCAGGAATGCACCCGGGGCATGGATGCATGGGCATGATGTCCATGAATGCGGCCTACCTCATTTCTCTTGACCGCCGTATTTTATCCGTAACCTCTGCAGCAGTGAAGGCCGTACATCCATTACTCCGTAGTTTTTGTCGGACATTAACTTACCCGTGTCTGAATTTACCCACGCCTGTATTATCATAAATAATAGTTGTTTTTTATTTTTTATCATACACATTTTCTGCGAAAGATTCGGCAAACAAAATACTAAGGAGAATGGAAGTTTTTCACAAGTTTTTAAACCAATTAAAATAAATTTGATTTCTTATTGATAAATAAATTTTATATAAAGATATTAGATTATATTATATTATAGAAATATACTATATATAAAAATAAATTATTTAGTATTTAGTATATTATATATTATTTTAGCAAATTAAAATAAATTTAGTTTCTTACTTGATATAATATATTTATTTTTATATAAATATTATATAAAATTTTATGTTATGTTATACAATTAATACAATATTATGTTAGGTTGTGTGTTATATATGTATTATATTGTATAATATAACATACAATTTTACAATATTATTAATTAGATTTATTATATATTGACTTAATTCTAATCTTAATAATTAAGATATTTGATAGATTAAAGATAAAATAATCTTATATTATCTCAAATATTTATAGATATATTAAATATTTAATAATTATAGAAATTAAAATTTTAAATATGATTAATATTTTTAAATAAAATTAAAAATATTTTGTTTAAATAAAAAATAATATAACTTATTCTTTTTTTATAATAAAAATAAAACAAAATTATACGTGAATTTTAATGCAATTGAACTCAAAAATCCTAGGACTTTGGATGTCTATTAAGACATTTGATATTCATAATATTTTTTATAACTTAATGACTATTGTATTAAAAATTAATAATATAAATGATTCCATTTTTAATTGTTCAAAAGTATTTTTATTGATTCAAAGTTCTAGTTTATATTTATTTTATTAGATGAACACAAAAGATAAAAAATAATGAATTAAAAGTTTAGATTCAAATATGAAATAAAAAATCTTATTTTCAGTTATATTATTTTAAAATTCTTAATTTATAAAAGTATCATATTCTATAGACAAATAATATAAATATAATTTTCATTTAAAGTGTCCTATCAACAATTTAATCAATTATTTATAAAAAAAAATGCTTCTATTATTTGACTTGCATACCCACTCATATTTATTTTCACATTTTGAGATGACTATTAAAAATAATTTTAGTCCTTATATTTTTACCTTAATTCTTTCCTTTTATTTTAATTTAAAATTTATCTTTTTCTATTGTTTGAATTGTTTTGATTATTATTCAATTAAAAATATATGATAAAAATGAGACATTCTATTTTATTAAAAGATATTCTTTAGAAAATATGTAGTAAATTTTATTATACTTAAAAATAATATAAAATATCACAATAAAATTTATATTTCACATCATTCAAATTAATTTATAATACGAACAATGGCACATGACTACAAAACATCAAAGATATTTGAACTATGTAGTAAATTTCATTTAAAAATGTAGTAATTTTTTTATACTTAAAAATAATATAAAATATCACAATGAAATTTATATTTCACATCATTCAAATTAATTTATAATACGAAAGAGAGCACATGACTACAAACATCAAAGATATTTGATTAAAATTATTTTTAATAGTCATTTCAAGATATGAAAATAAATATGAGTGGGTATGCAAGTCAAATAATAGAAATAGTTCTTTTTAATTATAATATATGAAATTGTTGATAGAACACATTTAAATGACAATTATATTTATTTAAAATATATATATTTAATGGATGTATAAAAGAATGATAACAAGAAATATTTTTGAATTAGAAATTAGTTTTAAATATATAAATTTTATTATTTTATACAACTAATTTATAAATATTCTTATTTTTATTATATTATTTATGAAAGATGCATGTATACAATTTATAATAGTAAATGAGAGAAAAAATAAAATTTAATTGAATAAATTTTTTATCATTTTTTGTGATTCACTATGAGAATGAGAAAACATTGTAGAAATTACTACATAATGAGAATAGAGAGAATAAAAAATGAGCATAAAATAAAACTCTAAATGTTGAAATAACAGTAATAAAGTCAAATATAAATTATATTCAATATAATGAAAACAAAGAACATAAAAGAAAAAGAAGGAAATAAAAGAAAAATAAAAAATATTAACCACTCTTAAAATATGTTCAATAATAAAAATAATGATTAAAAAAAAAAAAGAGAATGATATTAACACAATGCGTCCAACTTAATGGTTAATGATGGGAAATCTAAGACATGATTATCAAAAAGTAATAAAATTCTAAATAATTATGAAAGATAATGATAATAATAAATTTATATTTATATATTTTTAGAACTTTACATGTTAAAGAATTTCTCAACATTTATTATCTTAAAATTTCAAAAAGATATTAAGAATGTTTTTCAAATGGTAAAGTGAAAAGGAATGTGAACATCTAAAGAAGGAAGATTTAATATGAGTTGATATAATTCAAAACATTATTCATTAGTAATATTGTTTTAATTTTTATTTTTTTAATAATTATGAACTCAAACTTAATACATGTTTATACCTGCAACAAATTAGACAATACATAAATTATTATATCAAATAATTTTTTAATATATAAATAATATTTATTTTCTAATTCTATTATTTAAAAAAGACTATGTTTGAAATTCATTATTTCATTCTTTTATAAATTATGATATTGTTAATAGATTTATGTAATATATGCAACATACAAGTGTATGGAGGTTAGATAAGGAACACACTATTAGATAGAAAATATATTTATCAAAATCTATTCAATTATATAAAAAATTATGACGATAATAAATAAAAAATACATAACATATATTTTCAAAATATATTTTAAAAAATCAAAGATTAAATAATTGTAAATTTATTATCAATGTATTTATTTTGTATGTTTTTATTTTAAATAACATTTTAATATATTTATACTATAATATAATTTATAATTATTATTTTATTATTTATTATAACTAAATTAATATAATTAAAAATATGTAATTTAAATTAATACAATTAAAAATATATATAATAAAAATGAGGCATTTGATTTTATCAAAAGATATTCTTTACCTACATAAGATATAATAAATTTCATTATACTTAAAATAATATAAAATATTACAATGGCATTTATATTTAAGAGGGCACATGAGTATAAATGAATATCAAACAAATTAAATTTTACAGTTACCTAGAAATTGTTGACAGGACAGCTTACGGAGGACAGAGTTTGCACGGCCAGCGAGAGAAACGATGGTGGCAGCATCCATGGCATGCATCTATGCCGTAGTGCATTCCTGGGGCTGGATAGCCACTGCCCACTAACGAACCCTTGTCAGGTAGACTATGATCATATGATTCGGCAACCAGTCCACACAGCAAAGGCTATGCAGGTGACAATTTGCACCAACGGGCATGGATGGGCATCCGATGGCCTACCATGCCTGACATACCTGTCGTAGCACAGCTCCTCGGCCTTCCTCGTTTCTCTCGCCAACGTGCGTGCTTGGATCCCATGCAAACTTGATGGACCAAACAAAACAGACAGCCACACAAACAGATGGAGACTGGGATAGACGTTTCTGTAGAAAGTTTAAAAAATGAGCGAGATTTTCAAAATCAAGCAGGATTTTTAAACTGAGCTGGATTTTTAAAAATGAGTTGGAGAAAATTACAAGCAGTAGTTTTGAAAGGAGAATGGTTGGCTGCGTCCGCTATGGAGAGTGATGACTATGAAAAAGAACACAGATATTCCACAGTTTTGTGCTCTGCATTGTTCTAGTAGTGATCACCATTGCAGCATAGGGGTCTGATAATGTCAACATAGCTTCTCCAACCTCCATATTTTCTCATTATTAATAATTATTGTCTTGATGGTTACTAACATGTCCCTCAAATTTTTCACAGGATGGATGCGAGACTGGGAGCTCCTTGAGAGGGGAGCACATTTTGGCGAGGTTTGGAAGTTTGCAAATCTGTAAAATGACACCACAATAAGAAAAGGATTTGAATCCCCTGCTGAGTCCTACTCTGGTGCGCACCCATTAATGCCTCTGGCTCTGTTGCATTGTGGTTGAGAATTGCTTACAAGAGCGTAACCCACCTCCAATTGCTCCTGCTTCTGCTTGGCTAAAGTGTTGAAAGTTCATAACATAGAAATGATGGTTTGAAACAACATCTAATTTCTGATGAAAACTGGTCTACGTTCGCTTGAGATAAACAGATTTCATGTGCTCTTCATAAACCAGGGAAATAATGGGTCAACATGAATTCGGGCTTCCATGGCTGCCATTAGCGAAGTAGTTATTTGGGGCTTATATGTTGAATATGAATGATAGTAATATGTGCATAATTTTTTATTGATGCTTTTGATAGAGCTGAAGTATTTGAGGAGGACTGAAAGTTTGTATGTAACCTGTTTGAATCAAAATACTATCATTTTTATTAATTATATTTTTGAAATGTGTGAAGGACTTTTGACATAGGTATGGACTCTATGTTTGGACATTGAATGCAATTGTGGTATTATGTTTTGAACTCGGGAAATATGTAGATTATAGTGTTTTCATATTTGATCTAGCTATGTTTTCTTTACACTGATCTCCATGTTGAATTAAGTGCCACATGTGGACTGTGCTTAGTCTTTGGAATTGCAGAACTCAGAAGACAAAAAAAAGATATATCTTTCATTTAACTTCCCAGGTTATCTAGAGAATAGTAGTAATCTTGTATGATGAGTCTTCATTTATTGGCTTGGCTGCCAGAGGGCTAATTTTATTTCCTAGACATTTCTATTCTTTAGTATTGCTAGTATGATACCCTCTCTGTTTTTTCAGCTATTTTGTGTCATGATTACTGTTATGAACATCTGATTCTTTTGAATTTCTGATCATTGTTTTACTTTTCATGAAGAAACAACAAGATTGTTATACTGACAAGGGTCATAAAGCTACAAATTGTGGCACCATGTCAAGATAGATAAAATCAGAATGATTATGAATATTTAAATATGGAGGGTCTAAATTTGATGGCTGTAATTAATATTTTAAGAAGATTGGATTACATGAAAGGAAAGATTTTAGAGAAACTATCAAACTTTAAATAAGATTATTCTGATTAAGCATTTGGAAGGCAATTTTGAGTGAATGACAAAATATTTTTTCATTAACATATAACATAAATTAATTAATATTAAAAGGATTGAAACTTTTGAGAAGATTAGGATGTTGCAGATCAACAAACTGGGAGGAAAAGCTATCTAGCAACTTATTGCTGACCAGATAATTGGTGACAAGCATGTAGGAGTGCGGACTAGAAGGAGACTTGCAAAGGACTTGAGGAACAAGTAAACTTTGCTCTCTTGTATTAGATTGAACCAACAAGTTTTGATGAAGATAGTAAGGATGAAAGTTAGTTAAGAGAAATGGAAGAGAGACTCAATAAGATTGAAAAGAACAAAACTTGGGAATTGGTTCCTAGACCATCAAACAAGAATATAATTGGCACAAAATGTGTATTTAGAAACAAGTTAAATGAAGATGGAGTTGTGGCTAGAAACAAATCAAGATTAGTGTGCAAAGGATATGCACAAGTACAAGGAATTGATTTTGAAGAAACGTTTGCTCTAGTTGCACGATTAGAAGCTATTAGAATGTTTCTTGCATTTTATATGTATAAAGGTTTTAAGGTATATCAAATGGATGTCAAATTTGCATTTTTAAATGGAAACCTTGAAGAGGAAGTATATATTGAGCAGCCAGAAGGTTTTCAGCTATCAAGGATGATGATTAGCTTATCTTTTAACACATGGGATTTTCTTCTCTATCATTTGTCTTGAGGAAAAATCAACATCTCACTCATCTTATGTATTTTTCCTTTATTAGCTCTTAATGTTCATAGTAATCTTAAAGGGCTCCCTTAATGTGTAGGGATCCTTATCCCTTAACATATATTTTATCTTGGCACAATAAGTATTGCAATATAGGGCAAGGAACATAGAACCATTTGGTCTCATGTATGCAATCCACTTGTGTTCCTATTCCTCGGGGTTAGATTTCTAACTTTTTAAACCTTGAGATTTGTTTGTGCATTGTGTTTTAAGGATTTTTTTCCCTAATTTGATTGTCACATTTTGGAACCCACTCTCTTATCTTTCTTTCATTGTGAAATTTAGTCATGGCTTGTAATCAACACTTTTCCTTGGTCTATGACTATTCCTATATCAAATATCTTCACATGTTTTCAAAATTGGTTGAATCTTTTCCATTAATCCTTGAGAAAATTATATTCTTTTAACAAAGAGATGGTGCTCCACACCCCATGGATACATGTTGGTGTAAATAGGTAATTTTCCTAACTAGTTAATTAGTGGAGTCTTATTTATATGTCAAGTCCACTTAGGTCCTAGGAATATTCAAGTCATTTAGATAAGATTTTATACTTTTAGGTTTTATTAAATATTAGTGTCTTAGGTCATTTAATGATGGCTCATGTCATTTAATAATGACACAAGTCATTTAATGTTTTGGAATTTGGAGCTTCATCACACCTTGTCTATATAAGCAGGGTCATTGTACACTCTTGTAACATACATCATCATCATCAGAAAGAGGTATTGGAAAAGGTGTTGCATGAAGCCGAGCTTGACCTCGAGTGGGCTAAAGAACATCGGGTGGACAACGAAGGTTATATCCAATTAATGACTAATAAAAATATGTCTGTCAAGGAACTATATGTGGAAAATGTTAAAGAATATCTCCATAAGAAGATGGAGGAGAGTGCAACGAACAACATATCTTCGGTCTTCATGGATTTTGTTGCTAGGGAATTCACTCCATCGAAACAAATGGTGGAAGCCACTTCAAAATGTACCAAGCATGGAGAAGAGATGGTTGTTAGATGCCTTCTTGATTCATACTTTTGGTTGTTTGTTGATGACATACAGTTGTGTAAAGTTAGCCTGGACTTAGATTAACAGCTGCTCTAAATTTCTATTGTTTGTTCATGCTTATGGTGAATGAATAATTCAATATCCGTAGTCCTTTGAAGCTTGCACAAATTTCATGAGACTGTGTAGTAATCTGGTTAAGTGAAATTCTATTTTAGGAAGGTTGTCCATAGTAAAATCCTCCATGATCACTATTCATTGTTGAATTTTAGGTCTAGGAACCTTCTCTCTTCCTTGCCCTTTTCCTTTTTTTTAATAAGTAACCTATGCTAAGGTTCATTGCACATTGTAAAGCTAAATCTTAAGCTAAAGATAGGAGTTCAAACTGATGTTCAAACCTATAGAAAATTGCATACTAACTTCCCACTTCGAGGAACTCCATTTTTTGATCCTACTTCCTTCCAGCCTAACTTCATGAGTCCACCGGGCTATGATTACCACTTATTACAAGACTTTCTTCTAGCCTAACTTTAGAGAAATTGGCTTGGCGAATGAAAGTAGCAGGGTATTTCCAGATTCAAGAGGAGTTTATTACAATGAGCCCAAGACTATTGCAACATCTTTCCAGAGCTCTGGGGGTGTTTTTTTATGAGGTTTCAAGTGCTCTTTCCTTGTTAAAAGTGTTTGGTGGTGTTTGGGAATGAAATGATGGATATTTACTATTTTTGAGTGAAATCCTTTTCTATCTAGCCCTGAAAATGTTATAGCCCTGAATCTCCAAAAATTGAGCATAGCTCTCATACCATATAATATCATACACATAAGCTTTAAACTGGAAAATAAATTTGGTGATGAGGAGATAATTTATGCAAATTGAAATATACCTCCCTCTTAAGACACCTATTGATCAAGTTTCTCAACACTCATCTCTTCATCACAGGGCTATATGTTGATCTAAATTATTTAGATGTACAACAGATGTCAAATAGCCCATGAATATCATTTTTTTTTTTTAAATGACTGTCATGGGATGGTAACAGTCATTAAAATTTTATTAAATGATTGTCATTGGCTATAGATAGTCATTAAAAAGATTTTTGTTTTTGGATTTTTAATTTATTTATGTATTTTGTATTTTTTAAAAATTGAGATCCCATAGCAAAGAGAAATTACTTTGACAAAATTCCAAGCTTTTGAACATATTTTAAGTTCCATAATTTGAAATCATCTAAAACTAATTGCAACTCCAACAAGGTGGTTGGTTTACGAGGAGGTCCTGGAATTGATACTTGGATAAGATCTTGGCATGAGGTATTTGTATCAAACATATGTTTGGCTTATTGATTTATGTGCATTAAATGATTTTCTTCGAAGTGTAAGTGTGTTATGTGGTAAGTAAGTATATGGTAGCAGTGTATAACCTCACCATTATCTCATGAATGGACAATCAGACTATGGATATACTTTAGAAGGTGGACTTCACTAAGTATTATTTATGATGGATTATGAATATATAGATGTTTATATGCAGAAATATACATCACTTACTACCAGGTAAATATGAATGTCTTCTTTAACAATCATGGTAATGTAAATGGTCTCCATCATGCTCATTCCTTTTTATTTTATGGACCTTGTAAATTTTCTTGTCAATGTAAGAATCTTAAGATCTTCTCTAATGTGTGACAAGTAGCCAACTTTCACGAATAATAAACAATACCACCATCTACAATCAAGACCTGAAACTTTGAAGCTAGAGATATAAAAAAAATTAGGCAAGTAGCCAACTTTTTGTTGATGAAATTATGAGTACTACCTGATTTGATCAACACTATTACTTTTTGCTTCTTTAAGAAACCTACCACCTTGAGAGCTTGTGGAGTGCTAAAACCTAATAGTGCATGACAAGAAATGATTGGTTGGTAATCATGTGATTCCCTTTCATCTTCTAATGTTGGTTCCTCCTCTTCTTCCTCACTCAAACCTTCAATACAAAACAATTTATTTTCACTACATTTATGTCCTTGACTATATTTTCTATCATAATTGAAACATAATTGTTTTTCTCTCTTCTCTTCATTTTTTTATGGATTCAACCTAGTAGGTTGAGGAAGAGAAGGTTTTGAATATCCTTTCTCTCATATCACATTAGCCCCTTTCATTCTAAGAATTAAATACTTCTCCTCTATACCCTGTGTACTAAGACAAAAGACTCTGATATAGATCTAGGACTAAACATACATACCTCATGTTGAATGTGACCCTTGAGACTGGACCCAAAAATAAATAATTCAGATTTATAGATAAGGAAGCTTCAAAATATGAACCAAAATTGGAAGTCAATTTTCAATCATTAATAGGTTGGATTTTTGAAAAGATCCCCAATTCCTTCTTTGACAATTGATCTTTTCAACATATATTTGGCTCAAAAAGTTGAAAAGCTCAAAGAGAAGGCTCTTATTGCTCATATTTAGCACACAAATATTTCATGCCCTTCTTTGCATGATTGGGTTAAGGAAAACTGGTATGAAATCTCAAATATATCATTATACTTGGATGATTTTATTTTGGTGTATTTTACCAATAAATATGCTAGAGATAAAATTCTCCTTCATGGGTAATAGTTTCTAAATGATTCTATTCTCATCACCTAGCATATTCCTCAAAATACTCTTGAATATGTGGTTAAAAGCATTAAAAAATTATTTTCAAAAATTAAAAGGTTAAATACGACTATTTTTAGGAGAAGAGTTCCTTAATCTTTATTCTCCTCCTCAATTGAAATTAACCATCAATCAAAGGTTTCTAGATTGAGTTGTTCCAAAAAGAATTGTAAAATATTTCAACATTGTAAGAAGCTAATGAAAGATTATTAAAAATTTCTCTTAATCTATTCCAACAAGAGGAGAAGATCAACTATTAGATTCCCTATTGAGAGAAATTAAAGATCCTACCAAAAATTCTCTTGATTTAGAAGATAAAATCCTAGATATTGTAAATGGTATTCTTCAATAGGTTGAAAATGAGATTTTGGAAGAGATTGTATAGGAGGTTATGAATGAATGTCAAGAAGACAACCTTCCAAAAAATCTTTCCATGTCTCAAATGGAATGAATAGAAATATACTCCACCATCCACTCTACTAAGGTAAAATGAGGTAGAAAATCAAAATCATCTAAAACTCAAGATGAAATTGATGTATGAATACAATCATCTATAGAAATAACCCTAAGATTGACGAAACTATGTAACTCTTTTCATGAGAAGTGAAGAACCTTTCATCAATGGTTAGGGGATTAAATTCCCCTACTAAATGATGTTAGAACACAATGATCTACTAAGAGGGGGTGAATCAGTAGATATTAAAAATTTTAGTTCTTCAACCCTTTTGCAGATTCAACATTAACTTCAAATGTGTAGATTGAAATACTAACATATATATTAGCCACAAGCACAAGAGAGATCAACACATAACATAATATGTACATGGAAAACCCAAGATGGGAAAAAACACAATGAGAAATGTTGCTAGGATCTACTATCCTAGTCCATCCTCACAAGCTTCAAAGTTCAGTTACAATGTTTAGGGCTACAACCCAAGGGAGAAACAACTCCCTGTTTAGAAGCTAAAACTTTAAGGATGCTACTACACCCTATTCTAAGCTACAACTCAGTGCAAAATGGAGGCTATAACCTCGTGCAAAGTTTTGCATTATACTATGCATAAAACGGTTCTACAAAACCTAAGATGCATCAATACAACACATATGCTCTTTCTCTCTCTCTCTATGTTCTCCCTTACTCCACTATAACCAGCTACATGAATTTTCAAATTTTGTTTTCATTTACAGTTCACCTTCATCTGCAAAAACACTCTCTTCATTTTCCATTATATCTAAATAATTCCCCTCATTCAATTCATATACATTGGAATCATTGTTAGGGTTTTTCACCTACTTCCATAATTGTCAGAACATCAAACCCAACACATACTGTCCATCTCGTCAGAAATCACCATACCTATGCATCAAGTCACACAAAATTTTATTCTATAATAGAGAATTTGCTAAGAATAACATTTTGTTAGACCCTAGAATCTGATATGCATTTAATGCATTATTGTGATCATTCAATATGATTCAATCTTTAAATCCTTTACAAACTATGCCACTTCTTAACAAATCAAATTTTCATTCACATTGTTGCTGAGATAGTTGGACAAATTAATTCTTTCTCCTATGTTGGTTTTCAGACCAATCCCTCGTTTACACTTGTCATAGCCATCTCAGATCTCTACATTTTAACTCTAGTCATCAATCAACTCCTTCATGCCTTGATCCTATGACCAACATTCACTACCATGACTTTAAGCCTTGACCATTGGATAATTGGTCACTTAAACCACAGTCATCGATCTTTCATATCATCATCTTCACTTCTTTCTTTGCTAGGTCTCTCCATCTTCATCGATGGTGAATATCCATCCACCATGGATTAATCTCCACTATTCTTTGCTGACCCCATGGGACTTAGCTAGGATCCTGCATACATCACTTGCCATGTTATCTAACCAGGCCAACAATCTTCTTGTCATCCACATCATCACCATGCAACTCACAACAATGATGTGATTTGGTATGTCGATCAAATCTTCTTCCACCACTTGTCATCACATATTATCATCATCACCTTAGGTCCCACAGTCGGCATCATATTCCTATTGCCTAGTCGCTAAAAAATTGAACCTCATAACCTCATGTCGGAGGTTACAAAGTGATCAAAACTAGTGACTCATCAACAATAGAGAGAATTTTCCCAATCAGGAGGTTACAAAACCTGAGAATTGCATGACATAAGTTACGAAAACTTGGAACTCCATGACTCCTTTCATTTTTGTCATCCTTATCGCTCCATTAGCTATGTCACCAAGTTGAGAGGTTAGGAAATTTGAGAATCCCACAACATAGGTTATGAAAACTTGGAACTTTGTGACACTTTACAACTTTGGCCTTCGACTGAGAGCATGAACCAATGAATGATGACATTTTCATTGACATCACGACCCACACAATACTTGTCTAAAAAGTTCTCAAGAAACCCATTCATTATGCCAACAGCCTCCCTTACATGATTTGCACTTTTAACATCAATGAAAACAATAGTCCAACAATCTCCCCCTTTGGCATTGATGGAAAAACTCTAACTGTTCAATCAGGTACTAATGAAACTCAATGCCAATTTGATTAACACACTGTAATACTGCGACTCCCCCTATGGCATACATCTCATCTCATTTGTTTAGCAACACATCTCTCCCCCTTTGAAATCAATGGAAAAGGGTACACTCCACCTAAAGAGAGGCTTCAATTTTGAACACTACAACCATCAAGTCACTAGAATTGCTCCAATTTTTAATACTATAATTTTCATGACTTGATCACATTAATCTTGACCAGGGTTGAATAACTGATCAATGAAGCTCCCCTTAGATACATGCACTATCACTAGAGATTAGTGATATGAAGTGGGAGAAACTACTCCCATCTTCTACCTCAGGTATTCAAACTACTCTTTCGGAAGGGGTTTTGTAAATATATCATCCATAGTTTGTTCCTTGGTGGGAATATACTCCATGCTGACTTCTTTATTTGCAACTTTTTCTCTAATGAAGTGATACTTGATTGATATATGCTTTGTTTTGGAGTGTATCACTGGACTATTTGAGATATTAATGGCACTTGAACTGTCACAAAGAATTGAAATGTGCTCATTATACTCTACCTTGATGTCCTTTAAAGTTTGCTTCATCCATAAGACTTGAGTGCAACATGCAGCTGCTGCAACATATTCTACTTCTGTAGTAGAAAGAGTAATAGACTCTTGCTTTTTGATCATCTAGGAAACTAATTTTTTCCCTAGGAAGAATGCACCTCCATTGGTTCTCTTTCTATCATCCACACTACCTATCCAAACTGCATCTATATATGTTGTTAAAGTGGAATTTTTGCATCTGGAATACCATAAACCATAGTCAATAGTACTTTTGATGTATCTAAAGGTTCTCTTTACTACATTGATGTGTGATTCTTTTGGTTCTACTTGAAACTGAGCTACCATACAAATTGCTTGCATTATATCAAGTCTTGATGTAGTTATATATAATAGACTTCCAATCATTGATCTATACAAAGTCTGATTTGCATCAGGTGACTCATCTGATTTACTTGCCAATAATCACAGGACTACTAGCTGGTTTACAATCCTCCATGCCAAAAATTTTAAGCATTTCTTTTGCATACTTGATTTGTGATATAAAAATACTTATCAGATTATGTAATTTGCAAACCAAGAAAAAATTTGAGTTCTCCTAACATGGAAATTTCAAACTCATCTTGCATGTTTGTGGAAAATATTTTGCACATTACATCACTACTACCACCAAATATAATATCATCGACATAAACTACAACAGTGATCATTTGGTTACCCTTACTCTCATTATCTATTTATATATTCAAGTTGAGAGGCCTTGTACGATGACAGAGTCAACTCTTATATTTTTATATTTTTACACTTTCTTAGTAGATTATAAAGAAATGGGAAAATAAATATAGTTTAAAAAAATATTTTTAATAATAAATCATAAATATTTAGAGTTTAAAATTTGTGGCATTGGTTTTGCCATCAATAAAAATACATCATTCTTATCAATTGTACTCAAACAATTAAACTACATAAATTAAAAATGTCCATAAAAAATTCTAATCTATCTTTTCATGTAATTTCAATTTTATTTTTGAGATATTTATTAAAGCTTTTAATATAACAATAGTTATGAACTATCATTATTTTAAATAATTAAAAATAAAATAAAGAATAGTTCAAAATTGTAACATTTAAAAAAATTAAAACATAAACAAAATTTGAGTGTGTAGTTTAATTTTTTTTTTTTCATGATGAAAACATTCATTTCCTTTCTCTTCCTCATCACTATTATACTAATTGAATTAAAAAATACTCTTACACTAATTTTCTTGTCATCCTCTCTCTAGGCTTATTCTGACCCTAGTCTTGTCCAAACCCCCTCATTGTTTTTTTTTTCTTATTCCAACCCTAGTCTTGTCCAAACCCCTCATTTTTTTTCTTCGTATCATCTATTTATATATTTAAGTTGTGAGGTGTTGTACAATATCACATCAAACAAATTGTTATATTTTCACACATTCTAAACATTATAATACGAAGAAATACAATTTAAAGAATATTCTAAAAATGTGTTTAGGATGAGCGATATGGTTAGGGTTCAATTTAGGATTATGTTTAAGATTAGCAATAGCATTAGGGTTGGAGTTAGCATGTATAAAATGGGTTAGGCTTAGAAATAGGGTGAGGGTAAGGATTAGGGTTAATTTAATGTTAGAGATTAGGGTTGGGGTTAAAATTAGGGATAGGGATAGGGATAGGGTTAGGGTTAGGGTTAGGGTTAGGATTAGGATTATATACCTTATAATTTTTTTTTAAAACTATAAAATCTTAGTTATAAAAGTTTATTTATTTATTTATTTATATTATATAAATATTATTTACTATAACATATCATATTTTATTTTATATATAAGATATATGCTATTTATTTAATATAATTCAATAATAAATAATATATATTTATATAATAGGAGAATTTAAATTGAATGAATATCTAAACTATAATATATAATAAATATAATAATAATAATAACATTTTAAAAATTTAATTTACATTACATAAAATATTAAAAATAATTTATATTATATCTTAGTTTTAACATTGAGCTAAAAACTAAAACTAAAACTAAAAAAAGTAAATAAAATAAGTGAAAATAGTTCTTTAAAGAAATATAAAATAACAAAAATAAAATAACTTTTAAATAAATAAAAATATTCTTTAAATAAAATAAAATAATCTAAAAGATTAAAATTTATGTATTATATATAATAAATAAAATAATTAAAATATTTTTACATTTTATATTAATTTTTCTTTATTTCTTATATACAAAATAAAATCTAAAATATTATTAAAAAACAATTATTTAAAAAAAAAATATTATAAAAAAATTAACATTAGCTAAATCTTTAATTATTAATCTATCAAATTAAATATATAAAAATTAATGTTAAAAATGAAAGTTAAAGAAAATTAAAAAAAACGTAAAGGACTGACGGATTGATCTGATGGGCAGGTACGGTACTGCACAACAGGTATGTCACGTTACGTTAGAAAGAGGACCGACGAGGACTGCCATATACGGCAGCGGGTATGTCAGATGGATGGCAGCGGATGGGCATCGATGCCATTCGGTGCAAATTGTCACCCCTATAGACATTGCCTCCGCACACTAGGGCAGAATATTCCCAATAGATGTCGTTTGAAAGCAAATATCGATGACAAGTTGGTACCATCAGATTACTGATGGGAGTACCTGCGGCTTGGAGGAATGACACATCGACCGGGTACCCAAAGATGATGCAGGCTGCTTGATTGGTAAGCTCGTACCAGAGATTGCGCCGACCTATAGTTTGCCGACTAGAACTTGTACCTGCCGGAGATTAATGACGGAAAAGATGCCGATGAGAGTACAAGGAGGTGACGCCTACGGATGGTGTGGTCGATGTGATGCGGTACCTACGCAGGATGATGACGCCTGCAGAGAGAATATGCCGAATTCTAGTGGAATATTCCGCCTTGCAATCATTTTAAAAAGCCCGAAATTATAAAATATGCTTCATACTAGCTATATTTTAGCTCGCAATTTAAATAATTTTAGCCCCATTCTATAAAAATTTTGCCCCAAAATTTTAATAAACAGAGTGCAGAAAATATTTTGGAAAATATTTTTTTTGCGAAATTGGAAAAATCGTACCACTTGGGAGGTTGTTCTAGTGAGCGATTTTTTTTGCCTCAAAAACAACTTTACCCAAAATGGACGAATTTACAACCAAAATTCATCTACACAGCCACTTGATCTCAACTATGAGGTCCTTGAAACCCTAATATGCACCCATCGAAAAACGTCAAGCCAATACAATACCCTCAGATCTGGGAAGGAATCTGCAACACCTAGAGAGCTTTGATACCATGTGGGAGTAAATGGTGACTCCCCAACACCCCCAAGAACACTTGTTAGACCAAAACCACTTCCACTTCCACAAGAGAGAAAATGGCAAGAAAACTTGCTTCACAATGCAAGATTGATTAATGGTTGAATATGCAAATATACATGAAATGCCTTGCTTATAAAGGCAAGGATGAGAGATAGGATTAGACAAGATCATGACAAGTGTCTTAATCCTATGACATGAGACAACTAACTACCTAAGAATCATGCAATATAGTTAGATAAGATAAATTCTAGAAAAGCCAACTAAGACTTTTAGAAAGAATCTTTTATCCTAAGTAAACTTAACCATGTGAATATGTCCCCTATTTAATTTGTCTATCTACCAACATACAAACGACAACATAATTGAAAATCTTGAATTGCTTAACATTTTATTCACATTCTACCATTAAAGATATTAATTGTATTGTTTAAATGTTTATGAATAGATCACTGTGGAATCTAATCTTGTAAAGGAAATAGAACCGCCTTCCTTCCATATACCTCAAAATTTTATATATGAAACCTACAAAATTCATTCTAACGAACTTGAAATATATTCCATAAAACTTGAAATATATGTACACGATCGTGTACAATATTTTTTATGCAAATAGTTGTATATAATTATTTACAATTTCTTCTTTCCATTTAGAAAATAAAACAAATACATACCACACCTTTTATAACAAAATAAAACAAACCAGATGCCGATATTGTCAAAGGAGTGTAATTATTTACACTTCCATTTTTCATTTAAAATAATGCAATCGAACAAATGACTCGAATTTGATGTCAAGGGACGGTCTGGATATACTATATACTCTTTGGAATAAATCTACAAATTACACGTGTAGAAATTTTTACTGAAAGACTTGTCTCCTTCCTTGAATTCATTGTACGTAATTAGAAGACGTTTCTATTGTGCTGTGGCGAAACCTCACGTGCTTTACCTGTGATTGATGAACAATTATTTATCATAAACGTGCTTTATTAAATCATCACAACATGGAACCAAAATAACATCCATGTAAACGAGAAACAGTAGCAGAGGAATCAATAATCACCTGGGTTTCTCTGCAAGTTTCAGGTACGCTCCCTAGGGAAGGTTTCCATGGCAAATTGTCTTCCTTTTCCTCCAGATCTTCCTTCACCTTTCCGCTCTCCATTTGCTGGGATTTCGCATGGTTGAGGCAGGAATCCAGGATCCTTTCCACTGTCTCAGAACTCTCTTGGCTCTCTGCCATCATTTCAATAAGCTGAGCTTTTGTCATCCGGACTTTAACCCGAAAAGCTCCCTTATCTTCGCTGGTCTCAGAAGATGAAGTATCTGATAATGGCTCACAATTCATGGTAGAAATATCAGAAATGGATCTGCGCACTAAGCGCATCCTTTCAAGCCTAGATTTAGAGTTCGTGGGTATCCCAGAAAGGGCCCTTCGTGGCTTGCGTTGGTAATTATCCAACTTTGGCAATTGAACAAGAAAATAGAGGTGCTTAGCGTTGAGACTCGCGGATCCATCCAGAGGTTTTGCTTTCACTCCCATATGACGAACTGCTTCTGAATGCAAAATGACATATCCTGGATAATCTGCGAGGATCTGATCTACTGTCACAGGCTGCTTCACCTTCAACACTTGTCCATCTAATTTCATGATTTTAACACGCCCATGATGTCCTCTGAACAAAATTGCGTTGCCCATGGAGTCCAATTTGGAAACCTAAATCTAAAACTAAGAATATCTAATATTGGGGGTTTTGTTTGGGTTATATAGACATATCGATAAGTAGCGACAATTTTGGAGTCCATAAGAAACGTGTTTATTAAAATGCGTGGGAGGATTGTTAACACCGGTCAACAATTAGCAGCAGTGTGTTCAAAATAGTTTTGCCAGGCTGCGTCTTTTACCAATCTCTATCGTAATATAATATTTCTTTAGCCCTGACTTTTCTTTGTGTGTACTCGTATTTACAAATATCTTGTTTTGTATTTTGAATAAAAAATGTAACAGTAATAACGGGTGCACTGCAGCTGCAGCCCCTGTCAAAACTTGTCATAAAAGTTTGTTGTGATAACTGGAAGTGAGAGAAATAGAATGCGGACAATTTTGGGGATGCCCCAAACTTTTGAACGACAAATATTATATGCAATAAGTATGCTTGTCAAGGATTTAAAATATCTATAAATTCATGGCAAAAAGATAAAATGCAACCTTTTGCTGTAGTCGGCATCTGTGGCTGCTAACTAAACCAATTGGTTTATGTTCACACGACAGACAACAGGGAACTTAAAGACTTAAATAATATTCTAAAGAGATAAGCCAATGCATTGTTTTTAAGGTTAGCATATAACGTATAAAATAAAATTGTTGCTGTCAAATACAAAAAATTTGGAAAATCATCAAGTACCCTCAAAAGTCAAATATCGTGTTCATGTATAGGCGCATCATAATTGCAACTCATTGTGATAGAAGGCCCACATTTTGAAGGGCCGTGCTTGCTGGAAAAAGCAGGGAACTGCAAAGACCAGACCTTTCGCTGGTCTTTGAGTTGTAGCACCCCTATATTCAATAAACTTTTTAGAGAGTAGGGCAATGTGTCATGCTTCTATGTACCTTAAATTGGCATCCTTATTTATTACAAATTGCACATACCATTTGAAGTACAAAATGCCAGAATATAATTACTTGAAGACATTCCTAATATGAAATGTTCTAACAAGAATATAACATTTTGAATAGTGCAGGGATCCACAGAGGATAGACAAGGATTCTGTGGTGACCTAGACACCTTGGGCTTGGGATCATGAACAACTAGAGAACAATCTTGAAATACATAATAGTATGCAAAGTGAGAAAACTGCTACATGAAATCGGATGGCAGTTGGTTTTTTGTCATATTAGAATTGCTTTCGTGAATGGGTTTGATGAAGTAAGCTGTACCTGTAGCATGAAACCCATATATAAGGTAAGGGATTGTGTGGATGAGATGCATGCGCCTTGCTCGTGCAGTCATTAGCTGAAACCCATAAACAACAGTAGCATAACATAACCATGAAACCCATATTTAAGTCCAAAATGGCCTATATCCAACAAAGTTTACTTGCTAGCTATAGTCAAACCTGTAGGTTAGAACACTAGTCTTTGGAGGTGCTAACATCAAATATTTTGTGAAAGATGAGTACATCAAGCAGAGGAGAGAAGGAAGATCGGAAAGAGGAAGTAAAACTGCAAACAAGAAGCAAAGCCAAATGGTATTGTAAGGAAAGAGTAGAGAAAATGTTTCCTCGTTTCATGAGTCTCTAGGATTTTGTGGAAAAGTTCCCAATATGAAATGTTCCACCAAGAATAAAATATTTTGAATAGTCAAGGGATCTACAAAGGTTACATAAGGATTCTATGGTGATTTAGATACCTTGGGATCATGAACAACTAAAGAGCATTTCCTAAAAGAGAGAATAGTATGCAAAATGAAAAAAATGGCTACATGAAATATGGTGGTATTCTATGGAAATTTAGACAGATTGGGATAATGAACAACTGAAGAACGTTTTTAACATAGAGAATACTATATAATGTGACTAAGCATGTAACTTGAAGACACTCCTAATACGAAATGTTTCAGCAAAAATATAATATTGTGAGTAGTGTAGGGATGTACGATGGTAGAAAAAGGATTCTATGGTGGTCTAGATATTTTGGGATCATGAACAACTAAAGCATGCAAAGTGACAAAACCATTACATGAAATGCGATGAAAGTTAATTTATTGTTAGTTATAAAATTCCTACATGAAATGGGGTGAAAGGTGATTTATTGTTATAGTAAAATTGATTTCATGAAGGCATTTGTTGATGTATGTTGCAGAGCATAGCAAGTTGTAAAGACACTTTTGTTGCATAATGTTATTTTCAAGATTATGAAGGCTTTATTATGATTGTAGATACCTGTGTAGGTAATAGTGTTGTGCATCGCATAAGTTAATAGAAAGTAGGTTTTCTTCTTTACTTCTTTTAACTTGCATATCCCAAGAATTCTATGTTCTCACTTTGGGTGAACATTGACTCCACCTGCCCATTTCACTGTGTGGTTCATATGAACTATAAATTTTATATTTCACCTAAGCACTTTCTCATTCAAAAAGTAGACATCTAAATACACATTGCCAGTTTCACTGAATTACAAAGCTTTGTCAATATTAAAAATTACTTGCAAGATGCTTTATATCCTCAAATGCTTGTTATAGTTTCGATCTTAGAAGAACATGCCTCCAGGACACACATGCATCTATTTCAATACTTATTGGGAGAACCAAGCAAGCAAACCTAATTGTAGACAAAGAATTGATTCCTAAAGCATCTTCCTAGGTGACCTTCCAAATGGATGGTTTCTTATATAAGAATGTTAAGTGGATATTTTACATATAGAATGAACTACCTTTGACATATTCCTATGTCAATAACTCTTGAGGTGCAAATAAATTTTCTCTTAATGGCATTATGGCTATATCACCATATAGGGAGAGCGGGGGTTGGGGAAGAGAGGTTAGGACCAAATCTCTGAGTTTCTCATCTAACTCCTTACTCTATACCAAGATTGATCTGCCTAAGAAATTTCTAGATAGTGCTTGTCTCAAATATGGACTATAATAATTTGAGGTTATTGGCAACTAAGAATGCATGATATTATAACTCTAAAATTTTAATCAAATGAACATTCTTTTGGATTTATGTGCTCTTTTATCATTAAGAGAATAGCTAGTTAGAGTACGGATAAAGTTTACTCTTTCCACTATAGATGATATGGTCCAATTTTCAAGCTCTTCTAGTAAGGTTTCATTTCAATTCTTTAAAGAAAGAGTCCATTCAACATGACTCGTTGCAATTAAATCATAGGCTTAACATGTGAGATATGATATATATATATATATATATATATATATATATATATATATATATATATATATATATATAAGACACTGAATCACCTTTTCTTGCCAACATGCAAAAAAAAAATTGTCAAGAGGATATGGATACATAGAGATTGCACTTACCTATTCTACCAAAGGCCAAATTGAGAATTTTATGACTACCAAGACCATATCCCATTTCTAGGCAAGCAAGATGTCGCTGGAAATGTCTCTTTGGTTAAGCACGCAAAGCATCAATCTATAAAAAAAGAAATTACTACTTATAAAACATGAATCTAAAAGTAGGGTTAAAACAATAGTATAATTATTTACACAGCATTGGTATGCTACAAATTTTTGTTTATATTTTTAACTTTGTTCTCCTAGAGAATTCTATAAAAAACTATACACCGTCATCAAATGTGAGATGGGTTATCATACAAGCAAAGTTTGAGCTTGATAATAATACATCTAACATATTTCACATAACAGCCATCAAATTGAAGTTCTAGTGACACATAGAGAACACGTATGGTTTGTAGCAATACAACATTTACACTTGTAGATAACTGCAACATGGAAAGCAGAGGATTTCCTACAACAACAATCCTTGGAAACTTTAACAAAGGTATCCTTAACTAGTAAAGCATAATTGAAAGTTTGAATAATAGAAATTTAAATAAAAATATAAAGAACTTCTCTTTGAGGTATTTTGCCAAACAATTCATTGCCTTGTCTATACTTTGACATTTTGCATGCATGTCTCCCAATGCTTTTACAACTATATCATCTTACAAAATTTGGTTATCCTTTATGCTTTGATGGATGTTGATGTTCTGTTCCAAAGTTTCCATTCTAGTATAAGTTGTGTATAATATTTAGTGCTTGTATTTTACATGAAGCCTTGATAGATATCCGGTTTCCATCCTCTCAACTCAATTTCCTTTGTAGAAAATACAATCTGCACTGCTCACAACTAGAAAAAAATGCAAACAGTTAGATTCCTAAATGGAAAGGCAAAGCACTCTGGAGATTTTCATCACTCTAAAAACTCTAGTAAAAAAATATAAGAAATTTAGCATTCACTTGTGAATAAAGTGTTTGATATCTTCCTATGAAATTGGTTACTTTATCATTCTCTTTTTTTTTGCATGTCATTGAATCTGTAAGGGTCATCTTAAGACCCATATGAATATGGAAATGGTTATAAAAGGCATCAATAAGTTCATTGAATGAATGAATTGAATTTTTTGGCAAAGAGGAGAACCACTCTAAAGCGGTATTCTTTAAAGATCTAGGAAATAGCTTAGCCAAAAGTTTATCCTCAAATATGAAATCACTACACAAGCCTATAAAAGCGGAAACATGGCTGACATGATCTCCTTTCAAACCATATTTCTCAAAGTAGGGTACTTCTATACCTTGTGGCATTTGCGATCTTAATATTTTGAAGTAAAACGGGGTATGCTTGTCGTATTGCAAAGGTTGACTCTTATTGTTTTGTTGTAATGTTGCCACTTGTTGTTGAAGGGATGTCATAGTTTGAAAAAGTGAGTTAATGAGAGGGTCATTTTGGTTGTAAGGTTGGGGGGAATAAGGTGGTGTAGTGTATGTATGCAGAGGACTAGTGAATTATAGGTTGGTGGAGTTTGATTGTTGAGGAATTATTATATTCAAAGGCACAAAGGTGGGAGGAATTCTTCTAGGAATACCTATGGAAGTGTACATAGTGCTAGTAGGTATGACTTTTGTTGTTGGTTGAATGGTTGTAGTAGGTTGAAAGGTTGTTGCAAGTTGGAATGTTGTTGTGGGTTGTGTGCTAGTATATGTAGGGATAAACATTAGTATTATGGAGGATGGAATTGGAATTCCACCTTCACTTAGGGTAGATCTTGAAGCTTGAGTGGAATTAGGGATGGTAGGGACAATGTTGGTAACATTAAGCACATTAGTTGTAGGGGGTGAAGTCACATGTAATGAAGTATGCAAACTATAAGCCATGGAGGGTTGATTCTCAACACTATCAAAAAGAGAGTAAAAAAATCCAAGATCCACAATGAGTGAGATATCATGGGATGGCATGAGCCTCAAACTACATCTTATAATAGTATTACAAATAGGACACCAAGTTGTAAGGCTCATACAAGTTTTACAAACCTAGTGTGCAAACCCTAAAATGACAAAAGGGTAATGCAAGAACATAGAATGAAATGCAATTTTCAGATTCTAAACAATGAAATTGATTGATTACACAATGCAATAAGATGAAAATGAAATGTTTGAATGTAGTTTTGAATTTTTAACAATGCACTTAAATGAAGCAATTTAAGCTAAATGCAATTAAATTGATGAAACAAAAATTCAAGAAACTAAAACAGGAAAGTAACAACACGAAATAGAAGCTAAAAACTAATATTTTAATGTCCAAAAAATGTAGATCAATAGCTAACATGGACTCATTCGCTAGTAAGGGTGAATGGGTCCTAGTTAGGTTTTTCTAAGATGTTTTTACTAATTTAGAGTGATTTTTAATGCTTTTCAGATGCCAAAAGATGTAGGTTTGGCCTGATCAGGGACTTATTCACTAGTAAGGGTGAATGGGTCCTAGTTAGATATTTTAAAACTATTTTTTAATGATTTTCAAGCTTTCAATGATATATTTCAGTTCTAGGTTTGAGGTAGTGAGCTTCAGTTTCAGTTTTTCAAAAATTGCAATGTGAAAATGCAATGAAAAGATGAATGCAAGAGAGTAATTTGAAATGCAATTTTGTTTTTATTTTCAAATGCAAATAAGTGAGGTCTAAATGAGATGCACAATTGGTGATTTGTTTTTGTATTTTTTCAGATTTACTGAAATGCAAAACAATGTAAATTTAAACTTTAAATGAGATGCAATTATAAATGCAATGTAAGAAACCCTAAATGAGATCTTAATTCAATGAAAATTAAATGCAAGTGAATGCAATATCTAATCTAAGATGTAAAGACTTCAAAAATTAAAAAAATGAAAGTGTTCAATATGCCGGGTTCACCAAAATGATTGTGTGGGAAAATTTAGGGCTTATTAAGACCTAGATAAACCACCAAAAATTTTCACCAAAAAAATCACTATAATTGATGTTATTATGAGAGCTAAAAGATGCAAATAACAATATGAAATGATACCTAACTGTTATAGCAACCATAAGGGAAGATTTTAGAGCTCAAAGAGGTTTGTACCTTGCTACAGAAAGCCTAATTTTAGGGCACAAAGGAGCTAGGTCCTTGTTAGGGTTTCTGAAACTAAGATATGGGTTGTTTTACTTAATGTTCGCACTCTCAAATTACCAATTGTTAGCTCACAAAAACCTATACTTAATTTTGTAGTTTCAATTCTTTGTCCTTGCACTTTGAATGAAAACTTTTGCAACTTGACAACTTTGACAATTTTGCTCTAAACTTGCTCTCCACTTGATCTTCAACCTACAAATATGCACACACATGTATTCAAGGAGAGAAAAACTTGTTGATTACTAGTGAATAGAGATTTGCCTAAGTAAACCCCTTCCAGGTAATTAAACCAAATGACGAGACAATGAAATTGAAGCATGAAACATGAAATGATGCAATGTAGATAGCTTGGATAATGTCTTGTAATAAAAATCTACAATCTAACTTGTAGTGGCCATAAAGAATGTAGATCTTGATCCTTGAATATGATGTGGAACAATGCTTGCAAGTAGACCTTCAATGTTACACTCACTTTCTTAGCTCAACAACATGTATGGATGCATCAAACCCTTGACATGATAATATGATCTTGAATTGTTGCAATAAACAAGCTTGAAAATCTGCCTTGAAATTCCTTTGGAAATGCTCTTGTAATGCTCTAATGCTTGGAGACATAGAATGAATTGTTAGGAGAAACAATGTGAATTAACCCCTTATTTAAATTAAATTAGGAGATTAACCCCAAAATTCAAACAATTCAAGTTGACACTAGATCTAGAGATAAACATTATTAAATTCCCACCACAATGAAATTCAAAAATGGGGTCCTCATTAAGGGAGGACCAATTTTCCACCTAGGGTGAATTGGTCTTGGCTCAGTTTTCCAAGACCTAACCACTGGGATGGAAAGACCACTAAAAAAATATTTAGAATCAACTGATAAAGGGGGGTCATATAGAGGGAGGACCCATTCACCACCTAGGGTGAATGGGTCCTAGCACCAATTTCTAAGACCCTAATTTTTCCCAATTAATTGTTATATAATTTGAAATGTGGGTGATATAATAGATCTTCGAGAGGTTAACCACAATTAAATAAAATGACCCTAGATAAGTGTGAAAGTGTGTTACAACACTTTACAACACCTAAATAGAGTACAAATTAGGTATATTTTATTAAAAGGGGCCCATTACGCTTAATAAACCCTAGAAAAATGTGAAAGTGTGTTACAACACTCTTGCAAAAACAATTTAAGACATATTTTAATTAAATAAAGACCCTAGAATGATGTGAATGTGTACAACACATTACAACACTATTCCAAGATACTATTAATTCAAATTTATGTCAATTATCCAAATTAAGTGTGAAAAAGGATAACTTTTTTCGACATACACCCAATACCAACAAGACACTTAATAATTTATTTTTAACTCCACATATTTGAAAGTTGCAACCAATCCAAAGGAATAGGCTCTTCAGTTTTTAGAGCTTTTGATAAATTATTTTCTTGCAAAATTCTCTTCCTTCGGATGAATGCTTCAAGTGTGCTTACATGTATATCTAAACATAAATATTATTAATTAATAAAATTATAGTGTTGTGTTATTATAGTCAAATTATAATATAAAATATCAAGAAATTTAAGTTTCAATATTTTTTTAGGTTGTAAAATATAGTACAACAACAAAAGGGTTATAAACTTATATGTAGTGAAATATCAAGTGCATCTAATTTGTCTATCTACCAACATAGAGACAACAACATAATTAAAAACCTTATAATGTTTAGCATTTTATTTACATACTACCATCAAATATATTAATTCTAAAGTTTTTAAATGTTTATGCATAGGTCACATTGGAATCTAATCCAATAAAGAAAATATAAACATGTTGTATACCACCTTCCTTACATATACCTTCTTTTGTCCATTCAAGATCCTTAAACTCTGTTTGTTAAAATAATTGAAATTTTTATATATGAAACCTACAAAATCCATTTTGACAAACTTAGATTGTATTCCATAAAGCTTGAAATATATGTACACTATCTTAAAAAAAAAAAAATTTATAAATAATTGTATATAATTATTTATAATTTCTTCATCACAATTAAAAATAACAAATACATACCACACTTATTTACAACAAAATAAAACAAACCAGATGCCGATATTCTCAAAATCATTAATGGTGTCTATTTAAATCTACACAGGAAAGGAGTGTAATTATTTACACTTACATTTTACACTTAAAATAATACAATGGAACTGATGGCAAATTTGATGTCAGTTCTTGCATAAGGGACGGTCTGGATATACTATATACTCTTTGGAATAAATCTACAAATTACACGTGTACAAATTTTACTGAGAGACTTGTCTCTTCCCTGGAATTCATTGTACGTAACTAGAAGACGTTTCTATTGTGCTGTGACGAAACCTCACGTGCTTTACCTGTGATTGATGAACAATTATTATCACAAACATGCTTTATTAAATCATGACAACATGGAACCAAAATAACATCTATGTACACGAAAAACAGTAGCAGAGGAATCAATAAGCACCTGGGTTTCAAGGCAAGTTTCAGGTACTCTCCCTAGGGAAGGTTTCCATGGCAAATTATCTTCCTTTTCCTCCTGATCTTCCTTCACCTTTCCCCTCTCCATTTGCTGGGATTTCGCATGGTTGAGGCAGGAATCCAGGATTCTTTCCACTGTCTCAGAACTCTCTTGGCTCTCTGCCATCATTTCAATAAGCTGAGCTTTTGTCATCCGGACTTTAACCCGAAAAGCTCCCTTATCTTCGCTGGTCTCAGAAGATGAAGTATCTGACAATGGCTCACAATTCATGGGATAAATATTAGAAATGGATCTGCGCACTAAGCGCATACTTTCAAGCCTAGACTTAGCGTTCGTGGGTATCCCAGAAAGGGCCCTTCGTGGCTTGCGCTGGTAATTCTCCAACTTTGGCAATTGAACAAGAAAATAGAGGTGCTTGGCGTTGAGACTCGCGGATCCATCCAGAGGTTTTGCTTTCACTCCCATATGACGAACTGCTTCTGAATGCAAAATGACATAACCTGAATAATCTGCGAGAATCTGATCTACTGTCACAGGCTTCTTCACCTTCAACACTTGCCCATCTAATTTCATGATCTTAACACGCCCATGATGTCCTCTGAACAAAATTGCGTTGCCCATGATTTCCAATTTGGAAACCTAAATCTAAAAATTAGTATCTAATGTTGGGGGTTTTATTTGGGTTATATAGACATATTGATAAGTAGCGACAATTTTGGAGTCCATTCGAAACGTGTTTATTAAATTACGTGGGAGGATTGTTAAAACTGGTCAACAATTAGCAGAAGTGTTTCAAATTAATTTTGCTAGGCTGCGTCTTTTACCAATCTTTATCGTAATATAATATTTCTTTAGCCCTGACTTTTCTTTGTGTGTATTCATATTTACAAATATCTTGTTTTGGATTTTGAAAAAAAAATGTAACAGTAATAACGGCTGCGGCTGCACTGCAGCTGCAGCCCCCGTCAAATATTGTCATAAAAGCTTGTTGTGATAACTGGAAGTGAGAAATAGAATGTGGACAATTTTGGTGATGCCACAAACTTTTGAACGACAAATGTTATATGCAATATGTTTGCCAAGGATTTAAATTATCTATAAATTCAGGGCAAGAAAAAAAATGCAATCTTTTGCTGTAGTCAGCATCTGTGGCTGCTACTAAAGCAATTGATTTATGTTGACACGACAGACAACAGGGAACTTAAAGGACTAAAATAATATTCTAAAGAGATAAGCCAATGCATTGCTTTTAAGGTTAGCATGTGGCGTATAAAATAAAACTGTTGCTGTCAAATATAGAAAATTTGGAATATCATCAAGAAGTATCCTCAAAAGTCAAATATCGTGTTCCTGTATAGGTGCATCAAAATTGGAACTCATTGTGATAGAAGGCCCACATTTTGAAGGGCCAAGCTTCATGGAAAAGCAGGGAACTTCAAAGACCAGACCTTTCGCTGGTCTTTGAGTTGTAGCACCCTTATATTCAATAAGCCTTTAGAGATAACGTTTGCCCGTTTCATAAGTCTCTAGGATTTTTTGGAAACACTCCTAATATGAAATATTCCACCCAGAATAAAATATTTTGTATAGTTCAGGGATCTACAAAGGTTACATAAGGATTCTATGGTGATTTAGATACCCTGGGATCATGAACAACTAAAGAACATTTCCTAAAAGAGAGAATTGTGTGGAGAGTGAAAAAGTGACTAGATGAAATGTGGTGGCATTGTACGGAAATCTAGACACATTGGGCTCGTGAAGAACTGAAGAGCGTTCCTAAAATAGAGAATAATATATAATGTGACTAATCAGGTAACTGAAGACACTCCTACTATGAAATGTTTCAGCAAAAATATAATAGTTTGAATAGTGTACGGATTTATAGA
>VDFB02155358.1:0-16177 GCA_007258455.2 Sequoia sempervirens
ATGGTTTTACCAAAGGTAGGTTGCTTTGCATGGTTAGAAATTAGAAGCAAGATCCTAACAAGTGATAGACTTTCAAAACTTGGAATTTTAGAATCATTGAATCATTATACAATTTTTTCCCTTTATAGAAAAAGGTGGTATAATAAATCTCATAGGTACATTAAAAATTAGGGCATTAGGTAAATCCTTGCAATAGGGACTTTTCTCTAATTTGTTGGTGGAATGGAAGGTCAAAATTTTCTCTTGCAGTAAAATCTATTTTTGTTATCCAATGGGGGGTAACCATTGCAAAAGTGTTTCTAAATATATTTTTGGTGGGGTTTTCTACTCAGGGCATCACAAAAATTGGAATTCACTATGTTGCAAACAACTCTTCCTGGCCTCAAATTATGGCATATCAACCAAAGAACTTTAGGGTGTCATTTCAAGTTCAAAATTGGGAGAAACCTTTCAATGGGTACCTGTCAAACAAAAAGCTGGCCAGATCTTTAATGTCTACATCCCAAGTGTGTTTGAATACATTCATACCATACTTGGTGAATATATTTACCAAACTCAAGCTCCACGCCTCATTTTCCCATCCTAGGTACTATCAATTATTGTGTCCAATGTCCTAGATCTTGTACAATGTTTTGAGTATCTAAAGGTGATAGTAAATGAAATGGTCCATAAGAAATTTTTAGGTGATAATGGTCTATTACACAATGTGCAAATGTATGACTTTGATAAGGGGAAGGTTGGGGTTGGTAGTTTTTTTTCAAAATGCTACTTGAGGAATAAGAGGGTGTTTGTGGTTGTTTACAATGCCATTAAGCGAGCTTTGTAAATGAATTTTGCATGAAACCTCTATAGGGTTCTTGAGATACATTCTAAAAAATTGGAAACCAACTAGTAAACAAAATAAAGGGAGAGTACTTCACCATTTCTTTTCTTCATTCTCATGACAAACATCACAATATGAATTCCCCTCCTTTCTCACTTGCATCAAACCATGAAAATGATGTTGATGATACTTCTTAGGAGCGTTAGGATGAGAATTTTGTGGTGAATTGTGATATATATATATATATATATGGAAGAATAAATCTTTAAAAACCTATGGTAATATTGTAGCATTTTAGTGAAGCTCTACTAGCATATACTTGCGCTATGTAATATCTACTTGATACTAGGTAATTTTCTAGTTGTTTCCTTTCTAAGATATTACATTCTATACAAGTTATTATACCAGCTTCTCATATGATCCAATATTTTTTGTTCTTGGAAATTTTGTAATCATTAAGCGACAACGCTTTCAAGCTGATACCATTGCAATCTTTCTTATTATATAATATAATATATAGGCTAAATGCCTTTTACCTAAAAAATATGTAAAATTCCCCTCCTACTCAATACATGACATCAACTACAATGAGGTTTTACAAACCTAGTATAAATAGATAAATAAATTATCAACAAAAATTAATGTTAGAGTGAATAATTTATGTATTCACTATACTTAAGTGTACTCAGGTTGATGAGTTAGACAACATCTTGTCTAACTGAATGTGCAACCTTTAAACCTCTAGAAGTTACAAAGTTGTTTAATAAACCTCATGTGCATAACTTTTGAGGTCAGAAAAATTTCCATCTCACCTCAAAATTCACTCAACACTTGGCATCAAGGTTGATGACTTGGTCAAATAGGTTGTTGGATTGCACATTCCTAGTGATCCATAGGTTCACACCTATACCAAATGATAGGTGGATTTCCTATTCCTTGCCTATATATGCAAGAATTCCTCATTTGTACATTTGGGTTGACTGAATATAATATTTGACAATGTTCTTTGTGCTTGTTTATTATCTCCATGATCTCCTAATTCTTATATGGTATCAGAGCAAAGAGGAAGATAGTTTCATGCCCAAGGTGAATGGAATTGATCATATTTTATTATTTTATTCTTCTGTTTGTATTAATAATCCATAGTAAGTTTGAAGCAAGTTCCTTCATTGACTCAAGCCTACCCTAGGCATGAATCTTTGTGCTTTTTCATGGAATCAACTCAGTTTTGGGAATTTCATATGTCTATTTTCTAGGCATTTTAACTCTATTTGGTATGCTAATTTGTTTAAATCAAGGTCAAAGGCCTTAATCTCTTCTCAAAAAATCAAAGAGACATAATTTGCATTCATAGAGGTGATTTGTGAGAAAATTGATGACCCCAAGAATGATTCTAAGAGATTGTTTTGGAGGAGGAGACCTATGGCCCTTGGTGTGCATTTTTAGGTTTTACATTCTTTTTCACATGTAGCTCATATCTCCCATCGACTAAGTCAACTCATATTCATCACGGCATAAGTGATGGGTATTATAGGTGTGTTTATTTTTTAGGAAGCAATTTTGATCAACAATGATGTCCATTTCTAGTGATCTAGCTGCCATAAGTTCAACACCTCTACATTCAACATATTCCTTGAGGAAGATATATCATAACATTTTCCTTCATGGTGTTTTTGAATAGGTGTAAGGCTCCTAGAAAAAAAATGTCTTTTCTTTAGAGCTACATATTGTGGATCTGCATGTGAGATCAAACTACCACCATTGCCACTCCATGCATCTTCCACACCCATCAATCAAGGTGTAAAACTCTCAAACATTTTTTTTTTAAAAAGGCCTGATTAATCTCCAATGGTAGTTACAAATAACATTTGACATGCACTTTTATTGTAATTATTTGTATTAACTTTTTATGAATGGTCAAGAAATTGTCTAAGTGTTCACAAAAATAGGTTTTTTTTTAACAAAAAAAATTGCAGTGAAGGGGTAGTCTTTTTTTTGTCATAATTGATAGGGGGGATTTTTCATTTTTATACAACTTGCAAACGTGAGGGGGGTGTTGGTGTAAATAAAGTCTTGTACCTAGCTTTATTCACTACTAGGGAACTTAGGGGACTTATTTGCATGTTAAGTTTACTTAGGCCCTAGGAGGGAATCTTTCTAAAAGCTATTAGTTGTCATTAGATCTTATCTTATCTTTTGACTTATAACACATGTGTCTTCGATAGTTGTGATAAGTTGTTACATGACATAGGATTAAGACACTTGTCATAATCATGTTTAATCCTATGACTCACCTTGGCTATATAACTAGGTTGCCTCATAATAATTATATATTGTATTCTTGGATAATCAATTCCATTGCAATCTTGACCATTGCATATTGATCTCTCTTGTGCTTTAATGAAGTACCTAGATCTTGGGTGGCTATAATCTTCAGCCAAATCTTGCACATGGTGTAGAGTTATTCTATACCAACTATTACATGGTATTAAAGCTAAAGGTGTCATGTTTGAATCCACTCAGGTAATGCAAAGGGGGAGATTGGTCACAGATGGTTAGCACTCTCCTTAGAATTTGTGACATGGCTTAACCACCTCTCATGGATCTGTTAATTATGGTGGTTATATTGGGAAAATTAATAAGTCAACCTTTTGGAACAATGACAATTGTGGGGCCAACAATTGGTATCAGATTATAAATTTTTTGAAAGTGCATAATTTTTTTGTGTACTTTCTAGTGGTGTGATTAGATTGATCCTATTATTTGTAAAAAATTCTTTGAGCTTATGGCCAAATTTAGAAATTTGTATGCACTAAAACCAAGTCCACTTCATTTTTTTGGCAAGTGGCACCTATAATTAGACTAAGTATAAAGTACAAAAAATCATATATTATTGGGTTGTTGGGGGGGGGGTGTTTCTTGATTGAGTGAGTTGGGGGGTTAATCTTGCAGTGGTTGATTGCTTTCTTTTGCTTGGTTTGCATTCTTACAATTGGAGAAATCTCAAATTGAACTCCTAACTCCATATAATTATGCTACTTGGATAAAATTAGTATGGAATTATCTCATGATAAAATATTTGATATGATATATAAAGGAAACCATTCCTTGACCTACTTATGCTAGAAAGAATTGGGAAAATGGGAGCTTGATCATGAGAAAAAAATTGGATGCATATATTGATTAGTCTCGTTTATTTTACAATTTCATGTTGAATCATGCAAAACACCTAAAGAGGCATGGGAGGCTTTTGAAAATTTATATGGTAAAATAGATAAGATTAGGGGATATTAGATTGATAATGATTTGATGAATCTTGATCCTAAATTTTTTAACCATATCAAAGACTACATCTCCAAAGTTAAGCAACTGAGAACACATCTGAAAGGTTGCAACATTGATAAAGAGGATTTACAATTGATTATAAATGTGTTATCCAAGATTGATCCTAAGTATTTAGTGTTTGTTTCTAGCTTTCATACTCGTTGACTTTCTATGGGAGGGTATGTGCAGGATCATGATGGGCCAAAAAGTGGCAAAATGATGGGTATGTAGCTGACGACTATTTTTTTAAAATTGATGAAATGAAGAGTTTTTAAAGAGATTCTCAACTTTCCACCAATATAAATTATTCTTTACTTTGAATTTAATAAGTAATTATTATTCATTTTGTATTCAAATTCGCATTTAAAGTCTTGATTGATAGGCTAATTGAAGAAAATCTA
This sequence comes from Sequoia sempervirens, assembly GCA_007258455.2. Classification (NCBI taxonomy): domain Eukaryota; kingdom Viridiplantae; phylum Streptophyta; class Pinopsida; order Cupressales; family Cupressaceae; genus Sequoia; species Sequoia sempervirens. The sequence goes on from VDFB02155358.1 coordinate 4,549, forward strand.
TAGCTTTCAAATGGTATCACATTTTTTGAATCAAAACATGTGTCGCGTTCTATGCTTTGCATACTATAGGATTAAAAAAATACAAATTGAATTTCAGGGGTTTTGACCAAGTTAAGGTGGTCAAACATAGAAGTTTTTATATTTTTTAAAAAGTTGTAATAAAAATTCATAATTAATTATTTACTTGGAAAAAAATTGCAAAACAATATGCATCACATCGTTGCATGAGTCCTCTACTTATATGTAAAATATTATAAAAAGATATGATCATTTTATTATGGTTAAGTTGGTGGATAAACACCTACTTCTTATTTTTTCCTTGAAATTTAAAAGTACCACTACATTGAAATTTCAAATTTTCATAAATAGATTTCTTTTTTTTTTAAGAAACATACCTAGTAGTTTAGAAACCACATTCAATTTACTCTGATTCTATTCTTACATTTTTGGAAACCAATGTAGATAACCCATTCAAATTTTTTACATCAAGTTGCTTCAACTCACAGGTTTTTCTAAATTTTTATTTAAGGGCTTTTTTTCCATCATGATCCCTTGCATACTAGGAATAATGCTGATCCTAAGTTTGATGACTTTGCAAATCTCCTAATCTAAGAGAAAGCTAAGTTAACTAATATGGGTCTAATCAAGTCTTCCAAGTCACGAGAATTGTTGGCTAATGAGTCTAAGGTACAAAAAGAATCAATGAATATTGATAAGAAGAAAAAGAAGAAAAAGAATAAGGCATGTATAAAGAATCTAAATCCTCTCCCTCAAAAGTGGAATCATCTAAGAAGGAGAAGCCTACATGTGCATATTGCAAAAAATTAGGGCATGATGAATGACAATGTTATTCAAAACAAATTGATGAGTTGATGCATCTTCTTATAATAAGGCTCAAATTAATTCTTCTTCATCAAAGGGTTCATCATCTTCTTCTTCATAAAATTCTAATAAACTCAAGGTGCAACCACTTGTTGGAGTTACAAATTCTAAGTCAGAGAGGTGGATACTTGATTCAAGAGCATCACATCACATGGATTCATCAAAGAGTATGTTCTCTTCATTTGAGACTTGTTCATCACCACACATCCTGATTAATATATATATAGGGTATGTGCAGGATCATCATGGAAAAAATAGGCCCTTAAGTGGCAAAAAATTCAAAAAAAATAGAGTTAGGCAACTTGACATAAAAATTTGAATAAGTTATCTATATTATTTCAAAAATATTTAAGAATAGAATCTGTAGAAAATTTAATGTAGTTTCTAAACTTCACTGGTTTATTTAAAAAGAAAAAAAGTCTATTTGGTAGAAAGATTTTGAGAATTTCATTTTGACTAGTATGAAGTGTACAGAGAAAATAATGGAATCTTTGTAAAACCAAATCTAACACAGCCAAAATGATAATAATTTTTCTAATAATTTTAAAGATATATTGAGACTCATGTCCGGGATCTGATACATATTTTTTGTATCATTTTTCCAAAAGTATATATCAATTAAATTATGAATTTTTATTACACCTTTTAGAAATATAAAAGCATGTGGAGCTTGAAAACTCATAACTTGGAACAAAACTGCATGAAATTCAATTTTTCTTTTCTTAAATCTATAGTATATGAAAGAGCACATAGAATCTGGCATGTTTACGTTTCAAAATAATAATGATACAGGTTGAAAGTTGTAGATATTTTCAAATCAGCTAGATCAATGGGGAAGCGCGATGCGTGAATTGAATAGAAAAGTGAATAATAATTATTTATTAAATTCAAAGTAAAGAAACATATTTATATTGATGGAAATCTAAGAATCCTCCTTTAAAAACCCTTTTCATTTCAAAAGTAATTTTGGGTAAAGAAAATATAAATTAAGCTACCATTTTAAATACCATCATATTTGCCCACTTTTTTTGGCCCATCACTTGATCCTACACATACCCTATATATGTATATATATATATATATATGCGTGTTTGCGGGAAGGGGTCTATTGACATGGACAACAAAGAATTCGATTATGTTCTTTGTGTGCCTTCATTGATGACCAATATACTTTCTATCTATCAGATCACACATGGTGGAGTAGGAAAGAGTGTTGAGTTCACACCAAATTCTATCATAATGCAGGATTTGTAGAGAAAATATATAGTTGCAGTTGGGGAGGTTGATCACCAATCTTTAGTCTACACCACCTCACATTTTGCTCCTGATGATTCGACAGATGTTCTCACTGAGGCATCTTGTGTGGAGACTTTTGAGGAGATTCAGTATGGCCATTTGAATCTTGGTATTGTTTCATATACTAAGGATCTAGTGTTATGTGTTGATGTTATATCTCCTTCATCTACTATTGTACCTAATGATTCTTATGACTCCATAGTTTTGGTTCCTTGTGATTCAAAGCAATATACCACTCATCATCTTTTAGAGATGACTAGTTGGGATAAGTACTTGACAAATATTTTTGGTTTGTTTTGTGAGTCCCACAATTCAAATTTGGGAGACATCATTGATAGCATTCATCTTCTCTTTAATGGAGATGATCCTTCTTTAGTTGTTGCGAGGGAACACTTTGACCCTCTTGTTCACTCTCTACATGATCATTCTTTGCAACTTGACATGAGTGTGGATTCTTTTTGACAAAATTTGGAGGAGGCTTCTTTATCTTTAGAGGAGGTATCCTTGTATTTGGATTGGGTATCTGCAGGATCATCATGGAAAAAATAGGCCCTTAAGTGGAAATTTTCTTAGACAAATCAAAGTTAGGAAACTTGACGTAAAATTTTTAATAAGTTATCTATATTATTTCAAAAATATGTAAGAATAGAATCTATAGAAAATTGAATGTAGTTTCTAAACTAATAGGTTTGTTAAAAAAAAAATCTATTTGGTGAAAATTTGAAATTTCAATACAATAGTACTTAAATTTTAGGGGAAAAAATAAAGAAGTAGGTGTTTTGTCGACCACTCTAACCACAATAAAATTGATAGTGTACTTTATAAGATTTTATATATATGGTAAGAGGGACTCATGTCTCAAGTCTTGATGCATTTTTTTTTTTTTGTAATTTTTTTTCCAAGTAAATATTTAATTATGAATTTTTGTTACAACTTTAAAATATAAAAACTAGTATGTTTGACCACCTTAACTTGGTCAGAAAACTTCATGAAATTCATTTTTCTTTTTAATCCCAATAGTATGTGGAAGCATAGAATGCTTGACACATGTTTGGATTCCAAAAATGTGGTATCTTCGTTTGAAAGATATAGATGTTTTCAAGTAATTATCAATCGAGGGACTTAGTCATAATTCAAATAGAAAATGAATAATAATTATTTATTAAATTCAAAGTAAAGCATAATTTATATTGGTGGAAATATGAGAATCTCCTTTAAAAACCCTTTTTGTTTCATCAATTTTTGGTAAAAAAAAGGTCGTCAGCCACATACCCATCATATTGCCACTTTTTGGCCCATCATGATCCTGCACATACCCAATTGTGTTCTACAATCATTTATAGGATATTTTGGATTGTCTTTTTCTATAGTGTGGCCTAGAATTCCTATTTGGAGTGTGACAGCTTTAGGCATTGACATGGAGACACTTGAACATTCTTTAGAGATCTTACATATCATCTTGGTTTTGTTTCTTCCTAATGGGAGGAATGTTGTTTGATGCTCTTGGATCACCTTTTTCATTCAATGTTGAACTTCTACGATCATTGCAGGACACTCAACTTTTAGGGGGGCCTACATGGTCTCTCTTTCTTCTCTCTTGTATGGGGGATTTTTCCTCGAATGAGGTTTTTTCCTTGTCATTCATCAATGAGAGCATGTTTTTTCATGTCTCTTTTGGGGAGATGTTTTGTCCCATTGGGTTTTCTCCTTTTCTTCATTTGTGAGAGATTTCATTTGCATTTGTACATGCGTACCTAACATGGCTTCATGTTTGGGACCCATATTTTTTTCATTTGCATAGAAATCATCTACTCCCTAAGTTTCACTTAAAGCAAGGTGTTGGTGTAAATAAAGTCTTGGTCACTATTGAGGTAAATAATCATTTTTTTGTTTTGGTCATTATTGAGGTTTAAAAAGAATACTTAATCTATTTCCTCTTAATCCACCTCATTACATAAACTTGTAAGAACTCATCAATATCAAATAAGTTTGTAAATGCACTCAAATAAAGTGCCACAAAAATCAAAAGTATTCTTTAGGGGGAGAATTTTGGAAATTTGTACTTACATTGAATTATAAAGTGCAATTGGGGGTTGTGTAGATCCTTTATTAGTCATCACAATAATGAATCCTCATGATTCTTTCTGCATGGTGTGTGTTTCCTTGATTTTCCATCACAACAATAAATCCTCGTGATTCTCACCTCATGTATGTGTGTGCCTTGATGTAAACCCTTTTTCTATTTCTTGTACAACTTTTGGACCTAATTTTGAGTCTAAATTCCTTGCACACTCTTGTGCCCGATTTCAAATTTTTTACTTATATATCTTAACATTAAGAGGGTATTATGATAGTGTTATTCTAATGCTTTTTTCAATGAAGTAGCGGATGAACCTTCTATTTTGATCTCTCATATGGGGGATTATTTCAGTGGATCATATTTTGTGAGATTCTAGTACTTATGTAGAGCACAATGATGCACATTTTCAGAGTGTACACATGACACTTGTGTTACTCCAAAATTATAGTACTATCTATATTTTTAACTTCATAGGCATCTTTGTATTCATGGTTGAGTAGTGTTCATATGTTCACTCATGTAGTGTTTTGTATCTCTTATCATTTTCTGCATTTCTTAGAGATTTGTTGATTCTAATAGACACCAATTCATCTTTGGTAGAGTTTAAAACTTCAACATGCTTCAAGAATTATTCATCATGATGTTCTTATCACAATGGGATATCTTTTCAAGAGGTCTTAAATCCTTGTCTTTCTCTTTTTTGGAGACGAGTTTTGTTCCCACTAAATTTTATCCTTTTTCTCCATTTGTGATGAAATGCATTGTACATGGGTACCTTACTAGAACTCATAGCCAAGACCTATTTCTATTTATTTTCACTTTTGTGATCTCCCCAAGTATCACTTTGGGGGGGTGTTAGAGTAAATAATTTATCTATTCACTATATTTATGTGTACTTAGGTTGATGAGGTTAGATAACATCTTGTCTAATTGAATGTGCAACCTTTAGGCCTCTAGGGGTTACCAAGTTGTTTGGTAAACCTCATGTACATAAATTTTAAGGTTGGAAGACTTTCTATCTCATCTCAAAGGTCACTCAACACTTTGCATCAAGGTTGATGACTTGGTCAAATAGGTTGTTGGTTTGCACATTCATAGTGATCCATAGGTTGACACCTATAGGACACTTGTCTACTTATTTGTGACACATCATGGGGCACTTGAAAATCCACATGACAAGTCGATTGCCTCTTCCTTGACTATATATATAAGGATTTCTCATTTTTACATTTAGGTCAGCTTAATACAATACTTGACATTATTCATTATGTTTGTTTCTTATCTCCATGATCTCCTAATTCTTATATGGTATCGGAGCATAAGGGAATATAGTTTTAGGCCCGAGGTGAATGACATTCATCGTATTTTATTAATTTCAATCTTCTATGCGTATTAATAATCTGTAGGAAGTTTGAAGTGGGTTCCTTCATCAAATTGACCTTGCCCCAAGTGTGAATATTTATTTTTATTCATGGAATCAACTCAGTTTTGGGTGTTTTATATCTCTACTTGCTAGGAATTTGAACTCTATTTGGTAGGCTAATTCCTTTGAATCTATGATCACAGGTGCCAATCTCTGCTCAAAAAATTAGAGAAGCATGATTTGTATTCACAGAGGTGACTTGAGGGCATATTGATGACCCCAAGCATGATTCTAAGAGATGTTGCATTTGAAGGAGACCTATGGTCCCTGGTGCATTGAAATTTATAGACAGATGGGCTCTTAATTTGTAGATCCACATCCATTTTGCAAGTCGTGCTTGGATTTTTCACACATAGCGCATATCTCCCATCAACCGAGTCAACTCATATTCATCATGTCATAGGTGATGGCCATTGTAGGAGTGTTTGTTTTTTAGGAAGCAACTTTGGTCAACAAAGATCTCCATTTCAAGTGATCCAACCACCATAATTCTGATGCTTCTACATTCAACATATGCCTTGAGGAAGATGTGTCATATAATTTTCCTTCATGGTGTTTGTATAGAGGCATAAGGCTCTTACAAACAAACTATTTTCTTTGGAGCTTCCTACCATGGATCTGCATCTGAGATCCAACCACCACCATTGCCACTCCACGCCTCTTTCACACCCATCAATCAAGGCATAAAATTCTCCAACTTTTTTTATATAAAAGGATCTAGTTAATCTCCAATAGTAGTTACAAATATCATTTAACATGCACTTTTATTGTAATTATTTGTATTAATTTTTTTGCAAACAATCAAGGAATTGTCTAAGTGTTTAAAAACAGGGTTTTTTTAACAAAAAAATTGCAAATGAGGGGTAGTCTTTTGTTTTTTCATAATTGACAAGGGGGGTTTTTTTCATTTTTCTACAACTTGCAAATGTGAGGGGGGCCATTTTGTGAATAATGGGGGTTCTCACTTTCTGTTTTGGTCATTATTGAGGTTTGAAAGGCATACTTAATCTATGTCTTCTTAATCCACCTCATGACATAGACTTGTAAGAACTCATCAACATCAAATAAGATTGTAAATGCACTCACATAAAGTGCTACAAAAATTGAATGTGTCCTTTAGGGAGAGAATTTGATAAATTTGAACTTACACTTAATTATAAAGTATAATGAGGGGTTGTGTAGATCCTTTATTAGCCATCACAATAATGGATCCTTGTGATTCTCACTACATGGTGTGTGTTGCCTTAATTTTCCATCACAACAATGGATCCTCGTTATTCTTGCCTCATGCATTTGTGCCTTGATGCACACCCTTTGTTAGATTCTTTTACTTATTTTGGACCTAATTTTGGGTCTAAATTATTTGCACACTCTTGTGCCCATTTCAGTTGGTCTACTTGTACCTCTTAGTACTAAGGGGGGATTATGACATTGTTATGCTAATGTTTCTTTCAATGAAACAACTACTTTCAATGGAGCAGTGGAGGAACCATCTATCTTGATCTTTCATATGGGGGATTATTTTAGTGGATCATATTTTGTGAGATTCAAGTACTTATGTAGAGCACAATGATGTACATTTTAGGAGTGTACACACGTTACTTGTGCATTAATCCAGAATCTTAGTACTATCAATATTTTTAACTTCACAGGCATCTATGTATTCATGGTTGAGTAGTGTTCTTATGTTCACTCATGCAATGTTTTGCATCTCTTATGTAACTTATCTATATTTCTTAGATATTTGTTGATTCCAACAGACACTAGTTCATCTTTGGTAGAGTTTACAAATTTGACATGGTTCAATATTTCATCATGATGTTCCTACAATAATGGGACATGTTTTCAGAAGGTCTTAAATCCTTCTCTTTCTCTTTTTGGAGAGGAGTTTTGTTCCCACTGGGTTTTCTCCCTTTTCTCCATTTGTGAGAGAATACATTGTACATGGGTGCCTCACCAAGCCTCATAGTCAGGACACATTTCTATTTATTTATGCTTTTGTGATCTCCCCAAGTATCACTTAAGGGGAGTGTTAGAGTGAATAATATATCTATTCACTATATGTAAGTGCACTTAGGTTGATGACGTTAGACAACATCTTATCTAACAGTTACATGTGAAACCTTTAGGCCTCTAGAGATTACCAAGATGTTTGGTAAACCTCATGTACATACCTTTTGAGGTTGGAAGACTTTCCATCTCACCTCAAATGTCACTCAACACCTAGCATCAAGGTTGATGAATTGGTCAAATAGGTTGTTGGTTTGCACATTTCTAGTGATCAATAGGTTGAGATAAATAGGACACTTTTCTACTCATTTGTGCCACATCATGGGGCACTTGTTAATTCACATGATAGGTGGATTTCCACTTCCTTTCCTATATATGCAAGGCTTCCTCATTTGTACATTTGATTCAACTCAGTATAATATTTGGCATTGTTCATTGTGCTTGTTTTATATCTCCATGATTTCCTAATTCTTATAATTTACAAGTACAAGAAAGGACAATAAAATCATGCTCTTTACATTCAAGGAAAATATAGATCAATAAATCCATGGAATTGAGAAAAGTATGTTTTTATATATAGGCTATGTTGTAGCTTATTTCATTTTTTTAAAAAGAAAATATTTAAATGATTTAAAATTAAAAATCATGAAATAAATATCCTAGTTGAATTAAATTTCTTATATATACACTTAGTATTAATAGAATATTAATTATACCTATTTAAAAATAAATATTTATAAAATTTTACAGCTTTACAGCCATAGTCAAGTGTGTCTCTGCCTTGAGTTATTGCAGCCTCTCAAACCATGTCCCTCACAACCTCGTCAAAGGCCTTGAAGGTTATTTTCATGAATTATTGAAGTCCTTCCATGGATACTAAATCCCACCTTTCATAAAGCACAAGACAATTGATTACTACAATATCTATCTATCTCTCTATATAAAGATATATTAATATATTAGAATGCTAATTATATATTAATGTCTAAAGAAAATTATTTATAAATTACATTATAAATATGGAAAACTAGACCCATTTATGTCTACACCTATAAAATATGATAAATTGTCATAAATTCATCTAATGCTTAGATGGACACCATGGTCTTTACATAAATAGGTAGATTTTTAGGATGAATATGGTTTAATATCTTCTGTTAACTCACATATATTTACCAATATAAGTAAATACATACCTCTTAATGGCTTATGTGAATATTTTAAGTTCATCTAAAGTTCCATAAGTGTCATAAATATCATCCAAATAAGTGATAAGTGTAGACAACTTCACACACCCAATTCTAAAAGTAGAATATTTTGGCTCAATGCACCCTCCAACTGCCCAAAAGTAATATTCCACATGGCAATGGCAAGAAAAATCTAATTTATCTAGACAAGAATCTGCCCACCATCTAAAATAGAAAAATATTAATAAATCAACATGATTTTGTAAGAATTCAACCATGTGGTAGATTGTAAATAATTTACACTTCAAACTAAGAGGATATCTTAGATGACATGAATTTTTACCTTGAGAGAATTTGAAGCTCTTGTTGTAGCATTGACTAGATCATATTAAAGTCTAACTTTGCAAGTTCTAAAAGATTTGAGTTTAAAATAGTACAAAAATTCCAAAGTTATAATGTTAAAATATCATAGAGATGTTCAATCATACTTAAAACATCCAAACTTATGTTCTATTAAAATAAAACAAAATTAATGTAACTTTTAAAAACAAATCCTAAGGTTTTGAATTAGGAGATGGGTATGTTACAAGGTATTGGGATTACTTGTTGGTGTTATTGGCATCTCCATATATGTCAATATACGTCCTTGCTTCCAACATAGGCACATTGGTGTGCCAACCATACTCAAGATTGAATTTTGTTTGTTACATGGCATAAATTAGAATCACAATTGATAAATGGATTCCTAGGGTTAATATGGAAAGTTTGTTAATAGATATTGATACCTCTTTTGAAAGATTAGTATTATTAATATTTGCTAGAGATTGTTTTAAATATGTAGTAGAAAGGGCTTTGGCATCATCCAAATCTTGCTCCTTAGGAAATGTAATGAGTGAAGCTTGGAATAAATAGAGAATGCTTCTTAGCTCCTTCTCATTTGATTCACTATTTGAGTAGAATAATTGTCCATCTTTACCTTTGAATTTCTGCAACACACCTAATATGATAAATCAAGTTAGAAACAACTTCATACTTTGTTAATATAACTTAGAGTATATCTAATATCAGTGTTTGGTACTTCTAGAGAAAGAAATTTTATTCTATTGATAAATTTATATAATAAGTTTTAAAATATTATTATAGTTTAAAAGTAAGCATAGAGATCTTCAAATTTCAAACTAAAATGAAAAGAAAGCACCATTTTTTATAATTTAATTACAATGACCATCTATCTTTAAAAAAAAATTCAAACTAACTTTCAAAAACAATTTAATCAATTACAATCATGGGTAGGGGACATATAGTGGGTATAAAATATGACATCTAACCCAATTTTGGGTAATAAAAAAGTCAATAAATTTGCACTTACTACCCAACTGAAAAACACCCTTTTTCCTTAAAGTACACAAATTGACCAATCATGTGATGCCACATCAGCATACCAATAATACATGACTTAGTGACCCACTATCAGTCTCACTTACTTTGTTGGGCCTTTTTGGATACCTTGACAGAAAGCATGTTGATGTGGCATCATATTTGATGATGTGGCCTTGAAAAAAAAAATTATAAAGGAGACTTGCCAAATAAGATGCTATACAAATTTGAGAGTGATTTGAAATTTTTACATAAGACTTTGACAACGATGAAATTTTGGTGACACACTAGTGGATCCTCTCCTTGTATATGTACCTTACTATACTTATTACATTCATGCACTTTAAATAATTAAAGTTAACATACTAACCACTTTTTATTATTATTGTTATATAAAATGTTAGAATTCCTTTAAAAACTGGGACAGGATGAATATCACCTGAAGACACCATATCTGTGCTTAGGCGAAGAATTCAGAAGCAAGAGCTGTGGTGTTGACATCACAGAACTCTCTACCACATCCAATACCTTTATCATTCCAATATCTTCAAACAAATAACTCTTAGATGTAAAAAATAGACTATTGCAGAAGACAACAAGTTGAGTCAGAAACATAATACAAATCCTGAATCTTAAAGAAACAAGCAAACCTGTAAACATAGTCAAGAGCTTCTTTTATTTCATTTTGAAAATGGCGGTCAATTCCAAGGCGTTCTACGTCGTCCACCATTGAAAGACGCCCATACAGATCGTCTGTAGATGAGGATTGTACATGAAGGGCATTGAACATGTCCTTTATCTCCTCAATCAGCTTTTCAGCACGTTTACCATAACGGGGAGCCTACGGAATAAGTAAAAAAGATTAAGACACAACAAATCAACAACTTTTAAGAAACTATGCACCCCTTAATCACAGTTCAGATTAGAAGGTAAAGTCATTTACGTCATAAGACTTTGAGAGGGATTGTAGGAAATCGTCATCCCGCAAGTTGGGATGATGATTGCCAATGCGCCGTGTTATGCCTTCATCATCTGTGGTAGTAAACGCCATATTCACAGGAATCTGAGCAACTCTGCGGCGTACCTGTATTTTGCATGGTGGGTATACTTTGGTGAAAAGCCTATGATGGTGAATACAAGGCTTATGAAATGGTAGCTTCTGTCCAAGAATAGTGGAAGCCAGAGGCGTAATGCAACCCAGAGACATTATGGGTGTAATAATATTTTTGTGAGGATTTTTTCTTTATTATGGTGAAGCTTGTCATCCACTCCAATTTATAGAACTTCCATCAAAATTCCAACGGCTGGATTTGGCATTAAGTATGCCAACATTATCAAAATACCTTTTGTGGGGGTCACCTAAATCAATAATGT
>VDFB02155360.1:0-153166 GCA_007258455.2 Sequoia sempervirens
GACTCAATATGGAGCATTTATTACCTTACTATTTTTGGGAGTGAGTGGGAATCTTTGATTCATTTAATGTACCACTCCCTATTCTGGCAGTTTTTAGGGTTAGGGTTGAGGTGGCACGATTTTGGCCACTCTATTGATTGTAACCCTAGCCGTCTTTTGGGACTTGGCTAGCTATATAAAGGGGGAGTCCCCCTCATTTGTAATTCATTAGACATTGGAATAGTAGACAGTAGACATTGAGAGAGCATTAGCATTAGAGCTAGATAGTGTAGCATTGTAGAGCATTTTTGCATAATTTGGAGAAGAAAGAAAGTTTTCCCTTTGAAAACTTTTGGGAGATTGTTGTGTAACACTTTTCATGATACTAGATCTTTCATTGATGATAATTGCCTTGTCATGAACCGCTAGCAAGGTCTCTTCTTCCTTTCTCGTGATTCAAGTAGCTTAATTTCATGCAAGTAGCTTACTTTGGTGTGTGGTGTTTTATTGAGATAGCTTTGCTTGATTCCATACCACTAGCGGCTTCTTGATGACAAGTTCGCCTTGTGTGGTCGACTGGAGATTATTTTGTGTTTAACTTCAATTGTGATTTATATGCTTATATGCGTCGTTGTGATGGTGTATGCATGTTAAGTCATAATTTGAACATCTTTGCTATTTCCCTTGAAGATTGCACCGATTTTACTGAGGCTGTCCGACGTGAGGCTAGGTGAAATCTGGTTGAAGTCTATTGAAACGAAGCCCCACATATCCTGCATTTAGAGTAGAATAAGTTTCTTAGGCCTTACACCCTTTTACTTTCCGTACATTTCTGATTAGTTTTAGAAAAACAAGTTATATTGCCAAATCATACATGTAAGAATCCCCTTCAAATTACATATCAGCTGCTAACTGCAAGAAATCTGAACAATTGTGTAAGTCCCCTCGTAAGAACACAGCAAATACACATCAACCAAACTGGGTCTATTCGCACTTAAGGAACCTTGGAGTTGAACGCACGAACTTTCTGGCAATCTTAGCGTGCGGAATACTTTGATCAAGAGAGAACGGAGTAGCCCCAAACTATTTTGTTCTTCGGCTGATTGGTGAGGTCACAAAAATCGCATCAACAATAGGGAGCATCACATTTTAATTTCCATAAAAGAAAAAATGAAGTACCCTAGTAACGTAGGTCTTCTTTAATAGTGATAAATAAGGACACAAATATATGCCAAGATGGAAAACATGTATTCCAGACTACATGAAAGTCATCTTGTCATAACTTATAATCCTAGTGATTTAAAAATGATGCTATTATATATATATATATATATATATATATATATATATCTTACAATGATTTTTATTGGAGCCTAGGTCTCCTCAAATCAGCCTCACCCCAAGTTCATTACATAGTGCCCGTAGGACTTAATACAATGCTTCTATAAGTGGAAGATTTACAAAGAGAAGAAATTTAATAGATGCCCATAAGGCTTATACATATAATGTGCCTGTAGGACTTAATAAAATGCCTAAAGGTCTTTTGTTATGCCTCTTATAGTGGTTATAAAAGGCAAGTGAAACCAAGGAACACAAGTCACCTGAAACAGCATAGCAGTTTGAAATGACACAACTCCTAAAGGCAGTGATAGGGGAAGATAACTGTTAAAAAGACCACCAATTGAAGGGGTGCAACAACTATTAGGATCGCAAGGTATTTAAAGAGACTCATATTCATTTTAGAAGATATCGAATAGGAAGAGGAATAGATTCTAAAAAAGAAATCCTTTAATAAAGGATATTCTCTAAATTTGATCATCAAGAAATACAACAAATCGTGTATGTCTATCATACTTATTTTATATCCTTATATGTTTGGTTATTTATATTTATTATTATTCTTTTGATAGGATTTCTCTTAACTGTTGTATGCAATTATACATGTATATATATTCTTGTAATATAGGGGGATTCGCTACTCACGAGTTCTCTTCACTCAGAGAGCCTCATGGGAGGAACTGCCCTATACTACCTCAATGGAACAGTAGCGAGAGTTTCAAAATCCGAAAGAGCAGGTCACAAACATTTTCTAAACAGACTATCAAGCTCTCGGCCAAAGGATGACAACGCAGAAAACAGATGATAGCGCAACGCGTTGACGTCTTGTACGAACCAGAGAACGAGAATGTCTCAGAAAATGTCTAAGCAACAACTAGCAATCTGATTACTGAGAATTGACAGAATGCGATAAAGTGGTAGAATTGAAGTAAAGTAAAGAATAAATGAGGATAAGGAGAAGAAAAGAAGGAAATACTTACAACCATGCGAGTGATGAAGTTTCCAGCTCATGGGTGTCTTCAACACCTACACATAAGAGGGAGAGAGAAATTGTTGAGTGGCTGTATAGGGGCCTGCCTCAGTCAAACCCCGTTTTGGTGTTCCCACCTCCATGGACAACCAAGAAGGTAGAGAGAAAAGTAGAAATGAAGTAAAGAGCACTTAAAGCACTACAAAACAATGTTATGCTACTCAACCAAGTAATAGAGGAGAGGAGTGAAAGCTTACCACCTCCTCCAAGAACACTCAAAGCTGCTTGGGGGAGAAATGAGAGGAACTCAAGCCTCTGCTACAATGGTATTTTGCTCCACACTTGCTCTACTGAAGTGGTGGAGTGTTGATGTTGTTGTTGTGAAGTGTAAAATGTTTGGAGAGCTAAGAGAGGGCTCAGAGAGAGCTAAAGAATACTAGAGAGAGGTGTAGAAGATGGAAGAAGATCTAAAGAGATGGTAGAAGAGATCCAATGCTTGTTCAATGGATGAAAATGAAGGAGAGATGAAGAGAAACGACCATATTCAGGTCAGTCAGCCGAGGAGGGCGTTACAAATCAACCCCCAATGGTAAGTGTAACGCCTCTACAGGCTCCAGATGCGGAAATCTGTCAGGGACATAAGTGCGCCGCGTGGATGTCTACACACTGCACGGGCGTCCCTGAAAGAAACACCTCCACCGATGCTCAAAACAGGCACCAAGTGTGATGCAAGCAGTGGGCTTACGTGGAATTAAGCCTCCGATCTTGGTTTTCTAAAGTGGATAAAGGAAAAAAGGGGATTTGCACATGGGGTGCAAATTCGCTCTTATACAATTCTATTATTTATATTTATTATTCTTGTAGTATGATATATCTTACCTGTATGCAATTATATATGCATTATTCTTGTAGTATGCTATTGCATGCAATCATATATGTATTTATATGAGATATGTATATATATGTAGAGTATACAATGACGATGCTTGTTGTAATTATTGAGCCTTATAAGTAATTATGATCTTAATATAAAAATGAAGAGATTATATATATATATATAGATATATGTCTTTAACCTATGATCAATCAAGTGTAAGGTTGAAGGAAGCAAGTTAGCAGGATGCAGTCTTGTTAATGTGTTTTTTGTGACCGCACCAATGCAGAATAAAGTTGCCAACGGCTACCCTATTCTCTCTTGATCAAAGTATCCAGCGCGCTAAGATTGCGAGAGAGTTCGTGCGTTCAACTCCAAGGTTCTTTCAGTGCGAATAGGCTCAGTTGGCTCGATGTGATTTGCTAGTATTTCAAGGGGACTTACCGAATTGTTCAACAGCAAAGGAAGGGGGTTTCCACAATTCGACAGATTTATCAATGAAGCGTGGGTTTCCTATTCTAATCAGAAAGTACTGAATTTAAAGTGGTCGCAGGGTTAAGAGAGTCTAAATCTATTCTAAGTGTGGGATATGGAGCTCAACTTCAGCAAACTTCAACCAAACTTCGCTTTGCCTTGCCTCGGATAGCTTCCACGGAGTCAGTGCAATCTTCAGAGGAGTAGTTCAAGGTGTTCAAATCACAACTTAGCATGAAAATACCATCACAACGATGCATATAGACATACAAATCATGATCGAAGTTAAGTACATGATATTCCAGTTGACCACACAAGGCGCATTCACCATCAGCAAATACACTAGTGGTATGGATAGATGAAGTTGCTTAGATCAAACACCACATTCCACAGCTAACAACTACTTGCATGAAAATGAAATTATGCTACTCTACGCTACTTGAAGTAGAAGGGATGAAGAAACCTCGCTAGCTATCCATAACAAAGACGAATTTCACCATCAATGAAAAGATCTTTTATTATGAAAGTTTTACACAACAATCTCTTGCAAAAGTTTTCAAAGGAAAACTTTCCTTCTTCTTCAACTACACTATGAATCTATACTAAGTTATTTCTAAGTTGTCCCTCTACTCTATGTCTACTGTCTAACTCTAAGCTAATGTCTCATGAGTACAAATGAGGGGGACTCCCCCTTTTATAGTTGGCCAAGTCCAACGGACGACTCAGATTACAATCGGCTGGGTGGCCCAGATTGTGCCACCTTAGCCCTAAACAAGATTCACCCTAAAAACTGCCACCAAGAGGGGTGGGGTAATAAATGAGCAATTAATGGCCGCCATCTTCTAGAAGATTCCCGTTTGTAGACGCGTTCACACTGTTCTTGATCATCTTCTTGACGCCGTTCTTCAATTTCTTCTTTGTCACTTGAGTTATACTAAGTCTAAACACTTAGCCATTTTTCGCAACTTTTCCTTCGAGGTTGAAATGTATTCGTGGAGTACTTGCTTCATCAACGCCTAGTCTCGACGTTTCTCCTGCAAAACAAGCAAGGAGAAGAGCATTAGAACACTTCATAATATAAATTCAACTTACCAAGATTTTCATGTTTTGACTTCCAAGCGTTCATCGTCTTCACTAGCCAACTTCGCGTTCAAATTCTTCATGCCTTAGCCAAATTTCCAACCTATCTTGTATTCTGCCTGGGCATACTTCACTCTGCCATTTCATCCAACTCAGACTCGAGAAGAAATGCTCTCATCAGGAATTTGATCAAGAATTATCTAGGCGATCATTTTCAAATTCATCTGCCAAGGCACTTTTATGTCAACAACACATTTTATTCCATGCCTTAGAAATTTTTTAAAATTTCCCTTAGGAAATTCATTATTTGAGTGCCCATAAAAAATCTTCATCTTGAAAGCCTTGGCGAAGTGCAAGAGACACTAAAATCCATTCCTCGTTGACAATTTTCAATACCCAGAAGAAAATTTCCTCCAAAACGCGATGAACTCAAGGGTATACAACGAACGGGTTTATTTAATTTCCTTGAATTTTGAACCTTGGAAAAATAATATTTAACAAATTAAATCTCGTTCTTCACATCTGTGAACATTTCTTGTTGCTCTGACTTGAAAATCTCATTGTTTCTGCAATATTGGCACTCACTGACTTTTCCACTGGCAACTTCATCCGTGCTTCAGGAAAAAAAAAAGAAAATTCATCACCTTCAGAGTCTAGGCGTATTTTCTTAAGGAAGAAAATATTTGTGCCTTAGAAAAATTTTGAATCACCTTGCATTTTAGAAAATTTTGCCTTAGGAAATTTTATTCAACTTCGTTCACCTTGCCTGTGAGGAAAATTTCATTACATCAACTCACTTAGAAAAAAATGTTTCCATTACCTTGGGCGCATATTATACCATGAAGGACATTTTCATTTAAAAATTCCAACGCCTAGTAAACTTTAATCTCCCCCTGGGCGCATTTTATGTTTGAGGACATTTTAACTTTCAACGCCTAGCATCACCTTATGCCTTGGGCGCATTTGGCTCTTCATGAGGAATATTCAACTTGTCTAGCAATATTTTTGTTCAAATCTCCACCTCTAGGCGCACCTCACACTTGAAAAAAATAACTAGCCACACCTTAGCCAATTTCACCCTTCACTCATCCAACCTTTAGCGCATTTAGCGCATGTGGAAGGAATAACTACAACGCCTTAACTTTTGTCTTCACATGCCTTGATTTGGGTGCATTTTACCCCTTGAGAAGGATGAGCGCATTTCAAAGGGAGTGGAGGATAGAACTTTCAACGGCATCTTTGACTTGTCTTTGTTTTGTCTTTACATGCTCTCACTTGGGCGCATTTAAGCATGGGAAGAGGATGAGATTTCAAACGCCACCTTTGCCTTGACTTGTTGACTTCTAAACATGGGCGCATATAGCATGGTGAGGTGGATGAGATTCCAACACCCTTGACTTCTTCTTTAAATCTTTGACCCCCCCTCTTAAGATGGGCGCATTTGATGCCTCTAGGAGGATGGAAGTTATACTTAGAAAATTTTCATGCTTGGCTCACCTTGAGGGCACATTTGGCTATGTGTGGTGCATAAAACTCTTTGACTCCTTTGACTTCATTCTAACTTTATCCTAAACTTGGCTCATTTAAGCTAGGCAGGAGGATGGGCGCATATGGAAGTAAGAGGTGGATATCTTATGCCTTAGAAAATTTTAACAACTTTTACCACCTTGCAGTGGGCGCATTTCCTATGTGGTGGAGGATGAAACATGTTCGAAATTTTTTTTTGCAACTCCTTGACTTCTTTGTAGCATGGCGCATTTGGAGGTATGAAGAGGATGTCAACTCTTGCCTTGAAAATTTTTAAACATTTCCACCTTGAAGAGGGCGCATTTGGGAGGTCTAGCAGGATAAACTTCTAACTTAGAAACTTTTGCAAGCTACTACCTTGAAGTGGGCACATTTTCAAGGTGGAACAGGATGAAACTTGCATGCCTTAGAAAATTTTTTCCTTGTCTCATGCTGGAGTGGGCGCATTTCACCTGTGCTGGAGGATATCTTTCAGACTTAGAAATTTTTTTTATGTCTCTGCCAACTTCATGCCCTACTATAAATAGTAAGTCTTTTGATTTTCACACTTCAGAGGCTCAGATCGTCTTGAAATTTTGAACACTGGATCCTCACAACTTCATCAACCTGTTGACACTACTATTTCGGGTTGGCATGCTATTTTTAGCCCATTTCTGAAGGTGGTTTTCTATTTATAGTAACTGCCTGCTTCTGATACCTCCACAACTCCGTTTGATTTGAAATTTGAATGACGTGCTCCTCACCATGTGACCTGCCTGTCGGCATTGGCGCATGTTGCCGACTTTCTATTTTTACCTTGTTTTCGAAATGACTTACTATAAATAGTAAGTGCTCCGTTTGCCCTCAAATTTTACCAACGTTTTATCATGGAATCTAGCAGCACTCGTTCCACGGATAACCCCCCTACGAAACTTGTCTGTTTCCTAGGATTCGTGAAATTCAAGTACGCATAACAAGGTGATTTTCAAGCCACCTCGAAATGCATTCCAAAGCCTTGAATAGACAATTCGAGCATCCCCCTATGTTCTCGCGAAGACCTTCGAAACGAGCCCCTTCGCGAAGTCTCACTGTTAGTACTTAGCAAATTGTGAAAAATATAGTTGCACTGAAAAAGTGCGCTCCTGCTCACAAGCCAAAATTTGGCTAAGTATGAAAAATGCAGGGGCGCTAATTTTTAGCGCCCCTACATGAAACTGAAGTCTCCTAAAATGTAATAGCCCTAAAAAAGTGCGCTATTACACTTTTTCTTGGCACTTAGTCTTTTTCTGGCCCTGGGGCGTTTCTTCATTTCTTTGCATTTTTCGTCAATCGTGCCACTTTTCGTGCCTAAATTTATTGCTCGACTTGAGTTAGGTTTTCGATTTTCCCTTTTACTTAAAAGTGTTTTAGTTTTCTTTTTCATTGTTTATGATCTTTGTTCTTCCTCTCTTCATGCTGGGCGAGTTCTCCTCAAACTACAATCACGGTTTTTGGAAATTCGAACCTCCTCTCCAGCGTTTTTCACGTTTCATCTTGGTAAAGTCGTTACCTTTGCTTTCTCTTTATTCTCCATTCGGTTTTGTACATATCTGGAGATTTACATATGCGTTTCTTTTTGTTTTCTTCCCACGCGTATTCTTTTTCTTACTCACACGTTTTCTCTTTCTCCCTTCGCGTTTTTGTTTTGCATGCTCTTTCCATGCTTCTTCATTTCGTTTCAAGTGGCGTTCCTTCTTCCTTGCGCGTCTTTCTTTCTATGCTAGTAACTCCAACGTTTTTGTGTGAGCATCTTTTCTTGTCGCCCTTTCAAACACGTCTTGGCTCGAACCTTCAAGAAACTCATGTTTTGCGAGTTGAATTCCTTGGCTCTTATCTGCATTTACAATGACAATGAAATGGATTTTAATTGCAGCTCCATCCAAAGAAAAACAAACTTTGACTTCAAGCCTTCCATGTTGCAAAGAAAATGACAGAGCACTATTTTTAAGGAACATTACATTTGTTTCCAAAATCACGTTTCAGATGCAGAGGCGCTGAAAAAGTGCGCCCTGACATTTTGAAATAATTTCTAACACTGAAAAGTGCAGGAGCGCTATTTTTCAGCGCCCCTGCATCAAAGTCTGAATCTCCAAAAGTGTAATGGCGCTGAAAAAGTGCGCCCTTACACTTTTCACAATTTTTTCCAGAAGTTTTCCAAACTTGCCTAATTTACTCCTGAACCTTGCTCCTTCCATTTTGTGCATCGTTTTGTGTGCCTTGTTATCCGCTCCATGCTTTCCCATCATTATTGCTCGTTTCACGCATCCCCATGCTACCTAACGACTAATGTTTGTTCTGGCTCGACACCTTGCAGTCTCTTTTCAAAGATCTTCAAAGTTCGAGTGATCAAAGTTTCAATTGTTCTTGATGACTACCAGTAAACCTCCGTCTTCAACAAGAGCAAAAGGCAAAATGAAGTATAAATATCAAGGTGTCTATCCGCCGACCGTAGTGGTTTCCAAGGTGGAAGAAATAAAGGACACAGAGGTTGGCCATCAAAACTTGGTTGATTTTGCGAAGCAAACAGAGATAAAGCCTCTTCCTGATCCAATGAGAGCAATTGTACACAGTAACCTACATTTGGTAGCTATGTTCCCTATAGCTGCACATAATACGGAGTTTGTTCTTCAGGTGGCATCTCATTACATCAGAGAAAGTAGAAGTGTGATCGATTCTTCTGGGCACGAGATTCTAAGACTCGACCCTGATTTCTTTGACATTGTGTTTAAGGTTCCTCAAATGGAAAAATACATTGATATTTCTATACAAAAAGCACAAGAGGTCTTTGACGCTAATCCCAACAAGGCTAAAAACCTGATAAATGCTCAATGGTTGAAGAAACCTAGACAATTTATTTCCAGATGGCCAAAGGGACTCATGCGAAGTGATTTCAAGGATGACGTCAAAGATATAATCACATTTTTAAGCAGAATAAAAGGCTTACCAGAATCATCCACTTTTCACGATTGGATGTATGAATACATCAGGATTATAAGAAGACAAAAGGTGCACATTGACTGGGGCAAACAGATCAGTGATGAAATACATGAGCAGCTGATCAATGCTCCTTCCACATTGAAATTCTATATGACTTCTTACCTGGTGTACGCGGCGGTTGTAATGAGACAATTCTCAGGTCTATCTACAAAAGGGAATCAGATGATGGTACCTGTGTACAGATTTTTCTATCAACTGGAACTGAAGGAAAGCTGTCATCACTTCAAGCAGGTCACAGATGCTTTCTTCACGCCTTTGCTTTTCAATTTTGATCCAGCTCTTGAAAGAAGGAGGGTATCTAATGAGGCTTATAAGGTGGTAAGTAAAGTTGGATGCCTATTTCTTCAATTCCCAATGTTTACTTACTTGAGAGTAGGGTGCTACACTGGCTATCCTTACATGCTGCCACGTATCCTTCGGATAAGTGGGTTCTCATGGAAACATGCAAACAGTTGATTTCAGTGCAAAAAGAATGAAGAAGCAACCACAAGCGTGGATTCAAGTTCCCACTTACCATTGGTAGATATACTATCCCAACTGTACAAAGGGCTAAGTCTGTTTATGCTTAAATGCAGATCATGACAATCAAGACCTACAGGTATAAGTTTGATTTAGATTACCGAGATGTCAGAAAAAGAATACAAAAGGGTCATCATCACAAGTACCGTTTTGAAGACATCTAGGCTGATTGCAGAGATGAAGAAGCCATTCGCAAAATGGATTATTGCAGGTTGACTGTTCAACAGATCAGAGACCTTGATATTGCTGACCTACCAGAGGATTTTGCAAATCCTGGTGATATCATGAATGTTGTCTATGATGAGCAAGGAATTGCTAAAAGGCCGTTGCCTGCAATTCAATGGTCTAGGAAAGAAATTACCAGCATGAGAGAAAGATTGAAGCCAATCCTAGTCAACACTGCAGAATGGTTACATAAGCATGGTTATGAAATGAAAAGTTTCAGAACAGATTTAGAAGGAGAAGAATCCAAAGCAGAAGCTCGCCAACAGCAAGAGCTCCGCATGAAAAATAAATCGGCAGCTGTTCCCACTTCTTCACGAAGAGGTCCCAAGATCAAGTTTACTGTTGGCAAGAAAGATAGCCAGTCCGTCCCAGATACAGAAATCATGGAATCTAATCCATCTCGCTCTAAAGATAAAAAGTCTATTCCAGAGGAGATAGATTCCGATGAAGAAGGAACTTGTTGACGTGGTTTTTGAGACCGCACCAACACAGAATAAAGTCTCCCAACGGACGCTCTATCCTCTCTTGAACAAAGTATTCAGCATGCTAAGATTGCGAGTGAGATCATGCTTTCAACTCCAAGGTTCCTTAAGTGCGAATAGGCTCAGTTTGGCTCGATGTGATATTGCTGGTATTTCAAGGGGACTTACACAATTGTTCGACGACTGACAGCAGATAGTAGACTAAGGGTTTTCACGTAATTCGAAGGATTTGGCAAATAAGCACAAGTTTCCTAATTCTAACCGGAGATGAACTGAAATTAAATGGGTGTAGGGCCTAAGAAGTTTATGTTCTAATCTAGGGCGTGGAACACGGCGATCAATTCTCACAAACTTCAACCAAGCTCCGTTTTGCCTCTCTTCGGACAGATTCCGCGGAACTGGTGCAATCTTCAAAGGAGTGACTCAAGATGTTCAAATCACGATTTAGCATGAAGACACCATCACAACGACGCATGCCAACATATAAACCATAATCGAAATTAAGTTTCACAAAGTTCCAGTTGACCACTCAAGGCGAATCCACCGTCAACGAGCCCGCTAGTGGTATGGACAAACGAAGTCTTGTTTAAATCGAGCACCACATTCCACAATTGCTAACTACTTGCATGAAATGAAATGAAATCTACTTTACTTTATGCTACTTCAAGATGCTACGCAAATTGGAAGGACGAAGAAGCCTCAACAACTATTCACAACAAAGAAGAGTTCACCATCAATGAAAATTCTTTTATTATGAAAGCATACATGACAACTTCTTACAAAGTATCCAAGGGGAAGACTTTCCTTCCATTTCAATCTACACTACTTTACTTTCTACTCTATCAACTTCTCTCTACTCTAAGCTCTGCTTCTAATTCTCCTTCTAATGTCTAATGAATTACAAATGAGGGGGACTCCCCCTTTATATAGCTAGCCAAGTCCCAAAAGACGGCTAGGGTTACAATTAATAGAGTGGCCAGAATCGTGCCACCTCAGCCCTAAACAATATTGCCCTAAAAACCGCCACAAAGGAGAGGGGTAATAAATGTGCCATAATGTCCACCATCATCCTTCTAGAAGATTCCGTTTGTAGACGCGTTCACACTGTTCTCGATCTTCTCTCTTGCCGTTGTTCTTTGAATTCTTTGTCACTTGAGCTAATACTTAGCCAATTTCTTGCAACTTTTTCTTCCCTTCGAGATTGAAACTCATAACTTTATCTTCCTCCAAAGGTTGTAATATCATCGTGCTTCCTCACTTCAAGTCATCACATTAAGTCATCATCGTTTGGCCTCGACGTTACTCCTGCAAAACAAGCAAGGGGAAGGGTATCAGATCATTTCATAATATAAATTCAACTTACTTACCTGATTTCCACTCTCGAACTTCCAAGCGTTCATCGCCTCCAGTAGCCAACTTCTGTCTTCTGCATGATTCTTCATGCCATAGCCAAATTTCAATCCATCTTCCTCAAGGGCGTATTTAAAAGATGTACTTTTAAGATCATCCTTCGAAGGTGTTAACTTCAACTGCATCTTCCTCAAGGAACTCACTTCACCTGTTGGAGCTCTGACAACCTTGATTTTATTCATCTCTGGCTCAAGAAAACTATCTTCACGAAGGATTTGGGCAAATTCACCTAGGCCGTTCATTTCAAATTCATCGTCTGGAGGATTTCACCTTGAAAACACATTTTCTTCACATTTGCCTTGGAAAATTTTCAAGTTTCCCTTAGGAAAACTCATCAACCCAGTGCCCACTTGAAATCCTCATCCTGAAGGCCGAAGCGAAGCATGGAAGACCTTAAAATCAACTCCTCATCGATAATCTTCGATACCCAGAAGAAAATTTCCTCCAGAACGCGCTGAACCCATGGGTGCCCAACGAACGGGTTCATTTAATTTTCTTGAATTTTGAACCTTAGAAAATTATTCATTCATCAAATTTATTCTCGTTCTTTGGTCCCCTCTGAGAATTTTGCTCCGACTTGGAAAATTTTTTATCAACCCGTGCAGCTGGCATTCACTGACTTCAGCTCTGGCGGCTCATCTGTGCTTCAAGAAAAATTCCATCACCTCTCCAGACTTGAGCATTTTTCTAAGGGAGAAAATATTTTGTGCCTTAGAAATTTTTGAATCACTTCGAAAATTTTGCCTTAGAAAATTTTATATCCGACTCGATCAATTTTGCCTGTGAAAATATCAACTTCACTTAGAAAATTTTTCATAGAGGTGCCTGGCACATTTTATTTTTCTAGCCACCACTTCGCATTTTACTTCACCCTTGAAAAAAAATATTTTTGAAGCTCCAACGCTTTAGAAAAAAAATTTCCATCACTCATCTTATATTTGAGGAAAATCACGCCTTAGCACTTCATTTCCATCTGGCAACTTCCAACGCCTAGGCAATTTTTGTGTCAATAACTTGTATTTTATTTCACCACACCTAGCATCTTGTCTTCACACATCACACACATCTTAGAGAAATTCTCTAACACCTTGGCATTTATCTCACCACCCTAGGCGCATATTACACTTGAAGAAGGGGGTTTAAAATCACGCCTTAGTATATTATCCTCACACTCACCACCTTACACTTACTTGAGCGCATTTCTCATTTGAGGAGGAATTTTGCCACGCCTTAGGAAATATGTTCAACACTCCTTAGCATTTTCAACGCCCAACACATTTTAATCACCCTCTTTGCATGGCACATATTACATAGGCAAGAGGATGGGCGCATTTTGCTTGTGTGGAAGAAGGAATCTTTCAACGCCTTGACTTGTGACTCTTAAGCTTCATTTTTTTGTCTTCACATGCCTCTCTTTGGGCGCATTCAAAGGAGAGAGGAGAAAGTCAACCTTCTCAGCATTTTTGGGCGCATTTGGCCATGTGTGGAGGATAAAGTTTGAAACATGGGCGCATTTCTTATGCATGTAAGATGAAACTTGTAACGCCACCTTGTGACCTTTGAGCTCCCCTATTTTGTCTCCATATGGCATGTTTTGGGCGCATTTTGCACCTCATGAAGGATGAAAATCCTTTGACTTCTTTGACCATCTGCCCACTTGAGCGCATTTCTATGTATGTGCAGGATAAACTTGGGCGCATTTTGATGCATGAGGCGGATGAGAAACTTGTTCCAATGCCTTCCCTTGTTGACTTGTTGACTTCAAATGTGGGCGGATTTTCATGTAGGAGGATGGGCGCATTTAGAGGGGTGAGGAGGATATCCGACACTTAGAAAATTTTTAAACCTTTATTTCTTCAAGGTGGGCGCACTTGGCCTAGCAGCAGGACGAGACTCTTTGACTTTTCCTTGACTTTCTCCAATTTAGGCGCATTTTGTATAGGATGCAGGACGAGTTTTATACTTAGAAACTTTTCCAACATGAGAGCTTGAGTTGGGCGCATTTTGCCATAGGAGGCGGATGAAACTTTGCCTTAGAAAATTTTTTATGCTTCCACCTCACCAGCTTGGGCGCATTTTGGGGTGGCAGGAAGATGAACTCATTTCACAGAATATTTTTGATCACCTTGAAGGCCAGCATGGCGCATTTGGAGGTGTCTGCTGGATGAAACTCAGACTTAGACATTTTTACCTTCTTCTGCTAGCTTATCCGTGCCTTGCTATTTATAGTAAGCCTCTTGATTTTCACACTTCGGAAGCTCAAATTGCCATGAAATTTTAAACACTGGATCCTCGCAACCTCATTATCCTGTCGACACTGCCACTTTTAGCTGACCTACTATTTTTAGCCCATTTCCGGAGGTGGTTTACTATAAATAGTAACCTCTTGTTTCTGATAGCTCCACTACTCGGATCGACTTGAAATTTGAATGAGGCGCTCCTCACCACGTGACCTATTGGCTGACGCTGACGCATGCAGTTGATTTACTATTTTTAGCCAGTTTCCAAATTGACTTACTATAAATAGTAAGTGCTCCTTTTGACTTGAAATTTTACCAGCAGATAGCCTGAAGGACGCTGATCGCTCTGGTTTACACCGGTTTTCAAAAATTCTAACTTTTTATGCCTATTTTTAGGCTCCGAAGTTGGAAACCCTAATTCGCTTTGCATGCATACCAAATGAACTTTGTTTGCCTTCGTTTCTGCGACATTGCGATCAGCTCGTGATTCTGAACTGTTGCGTGACGGCTGCCGGGACATACCTGCTAAAAATAGCAAGTTCCTTACTGAGTGGTTATCTCCATTTGCATGTCACACCATCGCGAAGCTCTCGAAAAACCCATCAGGAATCACCCGACATGCAAAAGAAACCTCGACATGCAAACCCTAAAAATAGCCTCGAAAGGCTGAATCCTGAAAGTGGTCGCCTCGTCTTGCATGTTATATCATCGCGAAGGTCTCGAAAAACCCAGAAGGAATATGCAGACATGCAAAGAAAAACTCTGCATCTGAACCCTGAAATTAGCCCCGGAAGATGGACTGCTAAAAATAGTAAGTAGTCTATTGTTGCTCAAATTTTGCACACAAGTAGCTTGACATACTCTGAATGCAGTTTGACTGTCGGAATCTCGAAAATGCTGACGAACTACCTGCAATTGTGCACTTACTAAAAATAGTAAGTTGTCAGAATCTGATGAACATTGGCTGGGAGCCTGCAGGAAACATGCTGACAACAATGTTAAGCTCAATTTTCAATTTATTGACTCTATTTGACCTTGGACTGACCAGGAAAGATGAAACCCTAATTTGCAGACTTGGCCAAAATTCACGTTGAAGCTTGCAGACGGGAACGTCCCCAGAAAGCAGACCATAGAAAAGAGACAGACGGAGAGAGAGAGACCAAAAACCAAAGCCAAAAGACCAGAATGGAGCAAAAATTAGGGGTCCCCATTTGAATGGGGCGATGTGTGAAAAAGGTCACAACAGAACTTCAAGTGATCAATCCGCTGAAGATGAAGACTTAGCAAAAGAAGACTCCGATGCAGAAGAGGTTTTTGAAAGCGGGCAAGAGTCTGAAGAAGATTCTGAAGAAGAATCTGAAGGTGATTCTGAAGGTGAA
This sequence comes from Sequoia sempervirens, assembly GCA_007258455.2. Lineage (NCBI taxonomy): Eukaryota > Viridiplantae > Streptophyta > Pinopsida > Cupressales > Cupressaceae > Sequoia > Sequoia sempervirens. The sequence goes on from VDFB02155360.1 coordinate 15,513, forward strand.
CCAGAATCAAAGAGACAAGAGGGTGATCAACAGGAACCCGAGCATAATCAAGAAAGAACTACTTCTCCTCCTGAGAATGAAGTTGAGGAAATTCCTATACGGTCATCGCCTGTGATTTCCAATGTTCCTCATACCCCTCCAAATTCAAGAACTCCTCCACCTCCTCTTCCCTCGTCACCTATTCCTACCACATGCATTCCTGTAGTTGAGATACCCACTATTCCTGCAACATCAACCCCGCTTGATACTCCCTCAGTGACAAGCATTCATACGATTGATATACCGTCAAGCCCTCCATCGTCCATTCCTAGCCTGTCTTCGCCAACATATGATATCACTTCTGAGAATGAATTCAATCGTTTCATGAATGAGTCAATGCATGATCAGCTCAATGTGTAAACTACAGGAGCAATGATGACAGATACTTCTCCTGTTGTCACGATACCCATGTGTTGTACCCCAAAATTAAAATTTTTGTTACACTTAGACTTTTTGAAGAAATGAGTAAAAGTCTTGTTAAATCAGTCAAAAAAGGTCAAAATTTGGGTGTACATGTCTTGCATGAGTGGTTAAAACGAAAAATTTTCAATTTCTGACGATCTGGGTCTGCTGAGAGCAGCTTAACCTACAAAACCCAGATCTCAGTTTTTCATCCCTAAATTTTAGGAAAACTGTTATTTTTAGAAATTTTCTCGAAATAGTAACGTTTTCTGGGTTTTTCTGGGTTTCTTTCGAAACGGATATTGGCAAAATTTTCTAAAAATAGAAAGTTGGTCCGACAGGGTCCGAACTGATTTTGATTGGCTCAAATTACGTCCATATTAGGCTAGTGCAGTTAGAATCTTAAAATGATCAGTTTTGCCCTACTGGGTCTATTCTGCTTTTTCAGAAGCATATCTGGATCTCCGAGGTCATCAATGGAGGTCATCCGACTACCAGGCGTCAATTTCAGCATTTAAACTTCCAGCAGAGGGTGAAAAGATGAACATGCACGAAAAACGAGAAAGAAAATTGGAAATTCATGAAAATTTTCTAACACTACTGAGTTTGGGCGCCCCTGGTGAAGAAGGGCACCCATCTTTTTAGGGCATCAAATGGTAAAATTAGGGTTTGAGATCTCAGCCAAAGTTGCTCAGTTTCACTCCAGCTCCGCAGCGAATCCGACAGTACATTCAACGGATCATCCAGTCGTCCAGGATTCGAGGACAAACAGGGTAGTTTCAAGTAGAATGCGGAATGAAAATTATGAAAATGTCTGAAAAGTTTCTAAGTCTGGGAATTTTGGGCGCCCCAGGTGCGCAGGGGCGCCCAACTTTTTGGAGAGGTAAATTCAGCAATTATGATCCAAAAGTATGCTCAATCTTTTCAGATTCCGCCCAGCTTCGCGATCCCTGTCTTCGTCAACGTATTCAATTGGTCGTCTTCCGGCAAATTCAAATCAAAGACGAAGGTTCAAAGTGAAGGTTTCAAACTTGAAGTTGAAAATTACGAAAAATGGTAAGTCTGGGAAGAATGGGCGCCCCAGTTGAAGAAGGGCGCCCAAGTTTTCAAGGAGCTAAATGAATGAATTTACAGGCAAGCATCTAACGAAGTTTCTTCACAATAGATCCAGCTTTCCAACGAGTTATTCAGCACGTCAATCGGATGTCGCAGTCGCCGGATATAAAGCACCAAACAGAGGGTCCGACAAAGGCTAAAAACCAAGGTTCAGAAGTAGACACAGAAAAATGTAAAATAAACTAAGTCTGGTGAACTTGGGCGCCCAAACTTTTGAGGCCCTAAAATCCACTTTTTGGCAAAAATCTCTCCAGAAGACCCCTTCTCATTCCTCAATAGCTTCGCGATGAGCTCAACTGGCAGTCGATCCGACACCTGAAACTCCAGATTCGATGGGATCGTCTGTAAGGGAGGAGTTTTATGAAGGAATTGAAGATTAGAAAAATGGCTAACACTATGAAAGTTCGGAGCCCCTGGAGGAAACGGGCTCCCATGAATTTGAAGGTCAAAACAAAGTTTTTAGCCAAAAGTGTCTCCAAGGTGATTTTCTTAGAATCAGTCGAGCTTCGCGATGAATTATTCAGCTCCTCCATTGGATCAATCTGGAAGCCAGAGATCAAGGTCAAACCAGGGGTTAAAATTGAAGAAAAGTTGAAAACTTAAGGAAAATGGTTAAGTCTGGTAAACTTGGGCACCCCTGGTGAAGAAGGGCGCCCAAACTTTTGGAGGTTAAGATGAAGTCTTTAGACAAAGTTGTCTCCAGATGATCCCCTCAGAAACAATCAAGCTCCGTAACAGATCATTTTGCGGGATCACAGCATTCACCGAGTTCCTGAAAATCGAAATTGAACTGAGGATGAAACTCAAGCAAAAAATTGAAAATAGTGAAGAAAATGGCTAAGTATGGAGAAGAAAAACGCCCCAAGAGGAGATCAACACCCAAGAAGTCATGCCTTAGCCAAATTTTCGAAATGTCAAAATTTCAAGTTGAAGGCAAATGTCCAAATTCAATGCACAAGATGAGTTTAGGGTTTTGGAGATAAAAACAAAAGAAAGCAAACCTATTTCAGACCCTAAGTATATTTAAGACATCTCTTCCTTTCAGTTTTCATCATTTTTGCAGGTGGCTTCCAAAGAAGAAAAGTTGAGCAGCAACTTTAAGGTTTTATTTCAAGATTCAAGAGCTCAAGGTTGCTGATTTTCATGAATAATTTTCAGACCAGCAACATAAGATCTTTCTTTTTCATGCTTTTTCCATCCAGAAGGTCAAATTTTTGAAGAAGATCAGAGATTTCAATTTTCAGCCTTCTGGGTTTGCTCAACTCGTTCTTCTGAAGAATTTTTCAAGAAACTTTCATCAAGTTGCAGCAGCTGCTTTTTAGTTGCATGTCAGTGAAATCTTCAGGGTTTCTAATTTTTGATCATCTGGGTCCTCTCACAACAGTCTTCTGAAGAAAACCCATATCACAGTTTTTTCAAGAAAATTTCAAATTCTAGGGTTGGTTGCTTTTTCGATCAACCATCAGTGTTTTTCAAATCTAATCAACTGGGTCCATTTCTAATTGTATTCTGAACAAAACCCAGGTACCAACTTTTTCGGTGAAAAATTGAAGAAATTAGGGTTTGCTGCTTTTTCAGTCAAAATTCAAGATTTTCAAAAACGGACGATATGGGTTGTCTTGCAACAAAATTCTAAGCAAAACCCATATCTCGGAAAAATTTCCAAAAATTTGTCTGTTTGAGGCTGAAAAACCAGCATTCTAAAAATAGAAAGTTGCTCAAGACTTGTCTGAACGTAGGCGAGTTTACAGTCATTCTTCAAGGTTTTCAATATGGAGTACACTCCCCTCGAGTTTAAGACCAAATCAGCACTATATCAAAACTTCATCATTTCAGCTGAAGAACGAGAGCAGGCGTGATATGAGAAAGAGGAAATGTATCGGAAAAGAGTTGTGCAATACTCTTCTGTTGGAAATCAAGAGAGGTGTCAGAAACATAAAGTTGCAGAGCCGCCAAGTTATCAATTAGTGAGTCATCTTTTTGGGCAGCGATGTTTTGCAAGAATAGAATTCATAAAACAGTTGAAGAAGTGAAAGATCCTCTAGGTTTGATCACAAAAGGCGAAGAGATCTTGGAGAATCAGAATATTGCCTTAGTTGGCATAGATGCACCGAACCGGGACACAATTTCCAATTTTCTAGTGGATGAGATCGAGCTTTAAAGCGGCTTTCATCTAGAAGCTTTCTTTCCGCTTTCTTTCTATTCTTGGAACGATTCTTATCCATTCTTTGAGGATAGAATGAAGATAAGATGTAATAGTTGGCGTTTCCCGCTTTTTCTGCTTTCTAGGGTTTTAGATGTTATCTTTTTTCTAGATTTAGTAATAAAGCTTGCTTGCTGAGCAAGCCCTAGATTGTGAAAGCAAGGAGATTTTAGGGTTCCCTACTCCTCTGCTTGTCTATAAATAAGAGCCTTTGCTCATTAGTTTCTTTAACGGTTATTGTGTTAGCAAATTGCGAGCCTGTATTGCAGCAAGTTGTTATTCAGTTTCAGTTCACTTGTGTTGTGATAGCAAATTGTTGAGCCTCTTTAGCCAACAAGGAGTTAGTGTGATTGTTGTTTCTATCGTGTAAGAGCAAGATTGCAAGCCTCTTTAGCTGCAATTTCTTGTTCCAGGCATGTTAGAAGTGAGCTTTGTTCCAGAAGTTTGAGTAATAAAATCATGAGCCTCCTTTGCCTTGATCCAAAATCTCAGATTTCCGTTATTTGTGTTATGCTTCTATGATCTTGATTTCAGCTTACATTGAAGTGTGTAGATGTTTGTTGGAAAAGAATTTATTGAAGCACTTTGTCAGAGAATCATCCTTTTCCATTTCTAATTTCTCTTGCTCTGCGTATTACTTGAGAAGTTAGAAACGTCTCTAGCTTAAGTTAGTCGTAGTTGAAATTCTTAACTCAGAAAATCTCAGCTGCGGCGTTTGTGTTTTATAAACCTTGTGCTCTAGCTGATCAAAAAGATAGGCAACTTAGTTCTTAGTTTACTTTCTTTCAACACCATCAGCAAGAGGGAGCTTCCCCTCCTAATTTGAAGAGCAGTTTATCTGTGCATAGCTGTCCGTTTCAAATACGCATTCTAGAGGTGCGAATTTAAACGCCAACACCATGGTAACTTCAGACATGACAATAACTTTAGAAGTGGCGATAACAACTGAATTGACAATGAATCCAGAAGTTCACACCTCTTTTCTTCCCCCTTGGCTAATATCTCAAGTGTCGAAGCAGAAGAAGCAAATGATCTCTCCGGAGGAGCTCAACCTCGAAGAGATAGTCCGTCCAAAGGCTAAAGGGAAGAAAAAGGCAAAAGTATACTCAAGGCTGAACGTTGATAAGTCTGGTCACAAGTATGCAAAGATTGGCATACCACCGCATGAAGAAGGTGATGTCAATATGGAAGACTACACGGTGACAAAAGTCCAGCTTGGCAAGGTTACCAATGAAAGTGCAAAGGCTGATGCACAAGTGACATTGGATATCTTGGCTAGAAGACTAGATAAAGTAGAGCAAGCTCACAATATATACAAACAGAGGGCAGAGCATTATGCCACTGTTGTAAAGAGACTTGCAGGGTCTCCAACTAATGCACAACCGCTAACAGTGGTAAGTATTGAAGACCCAGATGTCAAGAAAGCTGAGAAGTTCGCCTCCAAAGGCAGAGTGTTGTATGATTTTGTTGAGAAGATCATAGAACACGAATCTCAGACCTTAATTGTTGCGGACGAGAAAACTACCTTGTTAGCCAAGCTCACCACAGAGCTTGATAAAGAAAAAAGTGTACTTTCTCAGGAGCGCAGAGATATGGAAAAATGCCTGCTGACGTGGTTGGAGATGAAGCAGGTAAAGCTCAGTAAATTGGTGGAAGTCGGGGTAATTCCTGACAAAGAAAAGTTTGTTGAGGTAAGGGAATCCTTGAAACATCGAATTCAAGTAATTCGATCTCTTATGGAAGATCTCCACCAAGTACAGGAAGATGTCGAAGGACATCGTGTTATTCTTGAGAAAGGTATCAAAGAATTGCCCGGTCAACTTCTTGAGGAGAATCGTATCTTCCTGCCGGCCACAGAAATATCTCAGATCTTCAAAGAAGCCATCATGAAATTGATTGAAAGTTCAGACTTTTCAGAAGCCTCACTGAACATCATTTGTGATACAAGGCTCACATTGGATAACCTGAAAATGCATCTTGACAGGTGCAAGAAGGTTCACTCATCTGCCATGAGATCGATCACGAGAATTCACACCATTGTGGATTACACCGTTGGTCCAAATGAGAAGTTCGTGCAAGAGACCAGGAAGAAATATGAAGACTTTCACGCCCAAAGCAAGGAAACATGAAGAAGCTTCCTGATCTCTAGTGTTAGACATTTCCGGTGCATCCCTTTATGCATCTTGTAAATATTTCCTGACATCTTATATGTCTTTTTGTAAATTGTAATCGCACCAAGTTCGAAGATGTAATCTTTTGAAAACAAATTACACTTTGACTTTGGTCCAAGTTAGGTAAGATCTTAAATCGCTCACCTAACTTTCCTTGATTTCCTCAATTAGATTCCTAATTTTGCCCATCCCTCTTTCTATATAATGTGAGGGATTTCTATTGTAAATTTATCCTTTAGTATTTTGCAACGAAGTGCTGCCCTTTTTGAAGCAGAATTGTGAAACTTTGCATTCATACTTTGTGAATGAAATTCGATCAATAAAGAAGAAGATTGCAAGCCAGACTTTGCGTTGGATTCGATAATCTTACAAATTGATCTTATCTGGTGGTGATTAGGTGATGGAATCTGAAGGACTCTAAGTAATTTATGTAAACTTTGTGTTGCATCTATTATTTAGATTTGCATTTGTGTGTTTGTTTATCTTTCGGTTGAATAATCTACAAGACTTTGTGCTTGTAATTATTCATGCTCTTTGGATACTACGATTGAATGATCTACAAGACTTTGTGCTTGTAATTATTCATGCTCTTTGATAATTTGGTTGGATGATCTACAAGACTTTGCGCTTGTAATTGTTCATGTTGTTCAAGAAATTGCTGCGTCTAAGAAGACTTTGTGCTTCTAACGTGACAAATGACACACTTTTCACAGATCCACCATTGAAAAAGCTACAGAACGACTTTGTGCCTTCATGAGCTTTCCCTTTTACTTTATTTGTTTATTGTTAATTACTTCTGGTATCTCTACGCTTTGCTTTGACAAGATAGAGGTATTGGTATTATTGCTAGTTGATCGTTTAAAGTTATTAAGAATTGTGAACTTCCAACAGTGAAGCATTGTAAACATCTTCTCTGAAAAAAGAGAGAAGGATGAATGTAACACACCCCCCCCCACTCCATAAGGTTTGTGTACATTTTGTAATTACTTGTTTGTTTTACTATCGCTTCTGTTAGCAATAAGAAGGGCGCCTCCCCTTTCCGAGAGGAGAGATTTACATCTCACATAGATGTGGCTGAAGTCCAAGTTGTGTAATCTATCGAAAAGCTGATTACATAATTTTCACCCAACACAGCGGATAGCTTAAAGGATGCTGATCGCAGTGGTTTACACCGGTTTTTGAAAATTTTTACTTTTTACCCCTCTTTTTGGGTCCCGAAACTAGAAACCCTAATTTGTCCTACATGCATATCAAATGATCTTTGTTTGTTCTCGTTTCTGCTGCATTGCGATCAGCTCGTGATTTTCAAGTGTTGGGAGGTGGCTGCCAGGATGCACCTGCTAAAAATAGTAAGTTCCTAAAGGAGTGACCATCTCCGTTTGCATGTCACATCACTGTGAAGCCCTCGAAAAACCCATAAGGAATATGCAAACATGCAAAGAAAACCCTGACTTGCAAACCCCAAAAATAGCCTCTAAAGGTTGAACTCTGAAAGTTGTCATCTCATTTTGCATGTTACACCATCGCAAAGGTCTCTGAAAACCCAGAAGGAATCTCCAGACATGCACTGAAAAACTCAGCATATAACCCCTGAAATTTGCTCTAGAAGTTGAACTACTAAAAATAGTAAGTTGTCCGTTTCGGCTGAAAATTTGCAGGCAAGCAGCCTGACATGTTCTGAATGCAGTGTGACAATGAAAACTCCGAAAGAATGCTAAAGGAACGCCTGGAATTACACACTTACTAAAAATAGTAAGTTGCCAGATTTCACTGAAATTGAGTTGGGAACCTGCTGGAAGTATACTGACAGCAATGCCTAGGTTAGATTTCAACTTGATTACTTCATTTGATTTTAAATCAGCTGGAGAGTTCAAAACCCTAATTCTTAGACTTGGCCAAAACTTCAATTCTAGCTCAATGACGGGCACAATCCCAAAAAGACAGACAGTAGAAAAGAGAGACAACAACAAAACAAACTAAAATCAAGCCAAAAGTTCGGAACGAAGCAAAAATTAGGGGGGTCCCCATTTGCAATGGGGCGATGTGTGAAAAAGGTCACAACAAGTCTATGGGCTCCCCCATGCTAACTAGCCCACCTGAAGGGTGGAATTGTCTTGGTTTGGATGTTCTTGTTGCTTGGGGCTAGGGGTGGGTTGTCTTGGTCGATTGCTCGTGCTCTTGGGCGTAGATGGGTTGAGTAGTTCACAGGCACCCCTTTCAAGGATTTCCTATCAAGTCAAACTTTGATTGGTTGTTAAGATGTGATTCAAGGAATTGCAATTATAAGAGGATGGACAAGATAGCATGGATAGGAAAAGCAGATACAAGTGTGTCCACAAAGTAGCCCACCTCAAGGGTGGAATTGTCTTGGTTCGGATGTTCTTGCCGCTTGGGGCCAAGAGGTGGGTTTTCTTGGTCAGATGCTCGTGCTCTTGGGCTTAGATGGATAGCTTCCGGTGGACTTATCCTACTTCTCATCCAAGTCCTATTGCAATTGAAACTTCCACTGTGCATTATGAATATTGGTAGTTTAGATAGTCTTGAAATAATTATGTATTTTGTATAGCTCAAATAGATAAGGCATTTATTATGTTATGATCACATGAATTACATTTCCAATGTTATCTAACATGATTACAAGACCTGAACTAAGATTTATCTTGCTTGAAGCATTTAAGTGGTAAGTTATAAACCTAACTACATTAAGCTTGTGATTCTAGGGCAAGATTTAGGCCAATCCCAAAAGGGGACATTACAAACACCTATACTATAGATGTTTTGAGAATTTGTGCGATTAATATTACCACAATTATAGTTTTAGATGAAAATTTTAAGTGTATATTGAATGCAACAATTGAGAAAGCCTTCTCCTACATATTTATTCTACAAGAGGATAATGAAGGTGTGGTAAATTGACAAATCCTAGTTTGCTCCCAAGTTTTGTCATTAAAATTTAAAGACAAAAGGTTAAAAATGACAAAAACATAAACAAAATATGGGAAAATAAATCGCCCATTCCCTATATTTTTGAGCTTTTAATTAAAAAAATATTTGACTATTACTTCATCTCATAAGATTTTTCCAAGGATAGATAGCAGGAAAGGAAACAATTCCAAAATTTTGGTAATATTGGATTTTATCATGTTCAACCTAAAATATAGGTGAGAAGAGACACACAACTAGTAGGAACAAGAAGATAATTAACATATGGGAGTTACCTCACATAAGTAAAACTAATGCAAGCAAACAACCTTAATTTTTAAAAAGGTACACTTTTTCCAATAAAGGGATGGTGAAATATCATTTGAATGTCAATGGAGAAGATTTATCACAAATTTAATAAGCCTCTATAGTTACAAGGAATAACCATCTCATAAGATGAGGTGATGGGCATTAAGGCTCTCTTGACTTTGCACATGAACATCAACATTGATAAGTAAATTTCCAAAAATGTAATATTGATATCTCATATTGATTAATCATTGAATAAAATCTTTTACTAGTTAAATAACAATGCAAGGGATGTTTGATATATTTTGGTCCATAAACCACAAAATAAGAGATTTGATAGACAGAAATAGCAATATAATAGAGCAATGAGAGTTTCTATGAACCCACATATATAAAATATTTTTAGAATAAAGTGAAGATTCACGAAATAAAAATTTCGCTTTTGATCTTATATCTTATTTTCAAGAGAAAATTTTTACTGCATTCCATACCATAGTTCCATGCAAACTATCTGAAAAAAAATTATAATATTTCAAGACTTTGCTTTAATTATCGTATGACATAAATCATTGGCTATTGCCAAGCTTTGAGTGAAAGATAAACTTAGGTCCTTTTGACTGCCTAAGTGAGTGCATTATTTATCTGAAATAGCAGGTCTAGTGAGACCATGATTGCTTGGAAACTATTAATTTAGACATGATAGTTTAAGTGTTTGACCAAATTACAATGATAAACTATTAGGATTAAACTGAAAAGGAGATCAGGAACGTGAGCCCCTGTAGCTGGAGCTATGCCCCACTAACCAAACCTCTAGTGATTAGTGTTGGCCATTAAGATGGGTGAGGCTATTACATTGCTATTAATCAATAGAAGGCAATGCCTCTAATCTTGATTTTATTCCCTTTTGTATAGAGCTACACACTATAATAATGGTAAGGTCACAAATTCTATCTACATAATGTTTTGCGTGTCCCATAATGGACATTCATGTTGCAGGTTAAAAATTACTTTCTACTAATCATATAGGGCCACACAATGTTTTAAATGTTGGTACATTGCATGGTACTAAGAGATTGGCCTTCTCCCATTATGCAAACTCTTTCATGAGTTGCATTATCTATAACAAGGGTAAACCCACCTTCATTGGGCTTACTTTCTTCACTTGTTAATCTTCACTTTTCTGTGAACGATTTGAATGGTACAATTCCATCTATAGTTTTAAATCTTGTTAACTTAAGACTACTTTGTCACGGCTCCAATAGTTTAAGCAGCTCTATTTCCCTTAGTCTATTACGTTTCAAATCTATAGCTCTATGATATGGGGCGAATTTCTAATATTCAACTTGTCCACTATCAAACAATCGCTCGACCAAAACAAACCCCTCAGAAAGAGATTGGAGTCAAGAGAATTTAGAAGACATTCCCTTTCATATTAGCGGTGTATTATTTCATATCTCTTAAGAATCATGATTTTATTATAGTAATATCTATAGATTGATCTTTCTATCTTCTTTATTTGCTTTTTAAAAGGAATTTGATAAAGAAAGAAAATTTCATTTTTAGATTGTAGTGATATTTCAATGTTGAAGTTTCTCATGAAAGAGCGAAGAGTATGAACATATAATATAAAAGATGGATTAAGTAGAACAGTTCCTATAGCCATGAAAAAGTAAAGTGAATACTTGTGTCAAAATATTTTAAATATGCCTCTCAAACAAGTTGTTTTGATGCTAATTACATGACATTTAATATCTAGTTTGTTGAGAGTTAATTGACATAATAGTTGATTTACTAGTGTCACTAATTAATGATGTTGAAAAATTCAAAAAAATCTCAAAGGCACAACTTGTAAGGTTATTCATTCTATTCATTCAGCAACTTATTTTGATTTGGTGTAAGGGAGTTAAACTTAGACCCCAAGGTACTAGATGTTTACACTTCTTTTAACATTTTTATTCTCTAGTTATTAGCTTTGGGAATCATTCTAAAGGAAAATACCAAATTTGTAATAGAACATAGGAATTGTAAAGACTTCTCTAAAGGTCTATGCATGTGTTTTTTGTCTCACTCTAAACATTCATTAATTCTTGGAAATATTTGATGTATGTATTTAGGATTACTAGTGATTAATGAGCTTGTATACTTTTCCTTGAAGGAATTTTTTTGTAGAACCCTTTTAGTGCTGAATGGTTAAAATAACTTTTATCCTTTTGTATAGCAATTGTACCTTACGTCATCCTTTTGTATAACTATTGTAACTCCCCTATTGAGGTGGGGAGTTTGGATGTGCTGGGAGTTTTGAAAATTAGGGGTATGTGGGTGTTGTGCACCATTATGTTGGTTCTTTTCCTTGGCTCAGATTTTGATTGTTCTAAGTGATTGGTTAGCTATGGCTTGGCTGGTTCAGGCTGTGTTTATGGTTAGTTAGGATTCAAGTTCTTTGTAAAAGCCTGGTTGTATAAGGTTTAAGGTACCTTCAAAACCTGTTTTTTGCAGCTTGAGTTGTCTTGCTTATCCATTGATGGCTGCTGCTGTTAGGTTGTTGTTGTTCTGCAGATTATTTCTTTGGCAGCATTCTTTGTCTTGAAAGGGTTTTGGGTCCCTTCAAAACCTGCTTGTATTGGGTTTTGGGTCCCATCAAAACCTATTTTTCCTCTAACAAAAAACAATTGTACCTTACATTACAAAATTTACATATTAGAAGAGAGGCAATAGTGTGTTAAGTGTATTTTTGTTTTCTAATATTTTATTATAATATAGTGAGGATTTTATGTGGCCTTTAGTAAATATAAAAATAAATGACTAAAAATTACAATCAGATAAAACATTAATGTTATTTAAAAAGAGAAAATTTAGAAATATTTAGCTTCTAACACACTACATTGGTCATCTTCTCAATCATCGACACCACATGAATTGGCCAATCTACTATCCTCCACATGTAACAAAGATTGGTGTCTCTTGATTTTAGGAATATTTTGAGAACACTTAATCACATAACTTGAGAAAAATGATTAGTATAGTTCAACCTACTTTGGTACCATGCTAGAAATCAAGATCTTAGGATACTAATCTGTTGGCGTAACAACTAGCACCTCTGGAGTAAGAGTTGGTACAGACGGCTATGCACACTACGCAATGAGTGCTCTTCAAATTAGGAGGGGAAGCTCCCTCGTTGTGCTTGACAAAAGTACTTGCAAATGGAAATAAACTAAACTAAATCCTGTCTTTTTGTTTCAGCTGTAGAGGTACAAGGCTTTCTCGAAAACTATATACGTTGCAGTTGAGTATTTTCTGGTTTTGCAGACCACTAACTACAACTAAACTAAATTCTATCCAGTTTCCTCAAGAAAAACAGAGCATGAGGAAACGGAGCAAGGTTTGACTATCAAACGATAAACGAGTGTAGATTCTCAACTTGAAGGCAAGGTGGCACATCTATCAGCTCAATCTAAACACGCTTATTGGTAACAACAACACACGATAAACTGAATACGGATTCTCAACTTGAAGGCAAGGTGGCACATCTATCAGCTCAATCCGAATAAGTTTATTATTCACAACAACACACGATAACCAAGTGCAGATTCTCTACTTGAAGGCAAGGTGGCACAACTATCATCTCAATCTGAACAAGCTTATTGAACACAAAACAGATTTGATCTAACTATGGAAAGAATTCACTATTACAATTGCATGAAACCCTATGTGGCATAACAATTCATCATAATAGTAAAGACGCATGAACAAATACCAAAAGAGCAACATTGAGGGCAAGGTAGGCACAGCATATATTTCTCTCTCATGCAAAAGTTAATTACAAATGAGCAAAAGCTCTTATTTATATACATCAAAGGTGTAGGGAACCCTAAAATCACCTTGAGTCAACTACAATCTCGCAATGCATGCAAGATTTATTACTAAACCCTAATGAAATAAACTATATAGTTAACTGGAAAACTACCATCAGTTAACCGGTACATCTAACCTAAATGGACAATGTGCAAGCATGCACGTCCTTATTTAAAGCAAAGTTAACTGGACACTACCCTCAGTTGACTGGAAACCCTAACCCTAACTCCTGTGAAGATAATTCCAAGGATGAGATAAGCACGTGTGAAGTCAGCAAGTGAACTCAAGATTGGAAGTCGAGTTAACTGCTGCTCATGACTCAACTCTCGAAATTAACTACATGTTCCAACTGGCAGATCACTCCATGTCATCTCGGTCTAACACTTCGACCAAGAACTCATCAATCTCTTTGTCTTCAGGCACTTTGATGCTATCCAAAAGAACAATCTGCTTCTTCAGTTCTCTACCACTTTCTTTGACCGTATGCATGCCTTCTCTAACATCTTCAGTCGCCTTTATGAAACTAGCCAAAATAACTGAGATATTCTCCAACATAGGCACCATAGGATCTCCCTCCAGGTTATCACGAATCAGCTTTTCGAATTCAGCTTGTACTTTGTCCAATTCAACATACGTGCCATCTTCAAGAAGATAATGACACGGAATCTGAACAACAAAACCACTGACAAGTGCAAGTACTCCAATCACATCATCTTTCAATGAAAACAACTTGGAAGAGATCTTTTCACATATCTCCATTTTGAAAAGGTGATGCTCTCTCCAAGTAAAAACCTTCTCTTGATCTTCATCAATCTCCAAGGCATCGTATGCAACAGACAACTGAGACACAAGAACACGATCATTGGCTAAACTCTCTGCAAATGAAATCTCGAGCAACTGAACACCTTGACGAAGCTTATGTGCATCACTCCTCAACTGATACAAATCTGCAAGAAGACGTTGACCTGTAGCAACCAAACTTTCAATCCAGTTGTCCAAAAGTCTGCCACGACTGACTAACTAATCTAGCTTTCGTTGTTCTGCAGGTGTATTCTAAGGAAGGATAGGCGCTCTACTCGAATTTCCATGAACAAGATCAGAAATATATTGACGAAGTTGACCAATTTCAGCCTTAAGCAATGCCTTATCCTCTCCATCCTTCGTGATGCGTTCTTCAAGATTATTGGAAACAATCTTAAGAAGAGTTACATCTGTCTCTCAAGTAGTCCTACCAAGATTTGCCTTAGTGAAAGTAAAGTCACCAACTTCGACTTCATCTAAGCTCTTACCCTCTGGAGGAACAACAACTTCTATAACAATCTTTGATTCTGGAGTCTTCTCAATGTGCACCTGTTTCTTGATTTTCTTGTTCGACCTTTTCTGATAAGGCTCACCGAACTCAGACAAATCAAGGTTATACGAAGGTTCTCGCCTTTGCCTCCCCAAAGACCTCTCGAGCCAACAAGACTGAATAATATCATCAATTCGAGGAGAGACTGTCCCTGATGTATCCACCTGTGGCAGTTCAGTTGTCTCCGATCCAACTCGAATTGGTATCTCAGGCTCTGAATCTATGTCAATAGGTTGTACGTGTGGCGAACTAGGAGGTGAAACGTGAGATTCAACCTGAATGACTGTCTCTACTAGAATCTCAGGAACATTTTCAACTTGTTTCTGCTTCCTCTTACCAGTAGCTCTCTTTCACATGTTTCCGCTAAGTCTAACTCCTTCAGGAGGAATCACAATAGCCTTGACCCAAGGTCTTGACCTAGAAGTAGAAGGCAATGAAGAAAACTTCTCTAGCGGCTCCGTCATAGGAACTGACTTACGTTTCCGCTTACTCTCCAAGAACTGCTTACTGATCTTGATAACTGATTTAGAAACTTCCTCAATAGAAGTATTCTCCTTAGCATACCAATCCGGTGAACGAAGTGGCTGCCGAGCAATTTGATCTCTAACAAATGAATTGAGAAGAACTTCTCCATCATCATCTGATAGACCATCAACATCTTCTGATAGATAATCAGAGAGATGAGTAATAGTGAGTCTACAATAGTGATGACGACAAACCTCGAATTCATCTTCACAATTAGCCCAGAAATCTTCAAGTGCTGGCTTATGTGCAATCCCTCGCTCTAACCTGGTTAGATAATGACCCAAGGGATCATAAGAACGCCTCTCGGTATGAGTTTTAAACTTGAATCTTTCTAACTCGGTTGACATAAGCTTGGCATCTGTTACCACATTGCATGTGAAAATCCCTAATGCAAATGGAAAAGTAGTTGCAGTCTTATGACAATTGCGAAGAAAGAAATGAACATGTTGCATCTGCCTGAGAAACTCCATGAAGATGATCTTATCTGAAGGATACCTCGGCAACATCAAGGGCTCTCCAACATATCCATAAACCTAGATATATGTGAAAGTAGGGAATTGGATAAACCAATCCGCCCAAGTCTCCATCGCTGATTTTGCCTTGGCAGAACTACGAATGTGCATTTCGTTGTCAAGATCTCTAACTGTCCTCATAGAAAAGTGATCATTCATTGCTCGAAAGTCTTGTTCAGATGTAGAGAACTCCAACTGAGGATAATACTCATGAACACGTTGAACACCGAGAGTGCCATTGGTTTTTAGATGCTTGAAGCTGCCTTGGAATGCGACTAAGTAAACCAAGTAAGATATCATATGAAACTTGAGAAAATTAGTAATCTGCTGATGTAAGCAATCACTAATCAACATAGCCCAGTCAAAACGTTCTGTGCCATCAAGAATTCTGGAAATAAGGTAAAACATCCATGAACGGAAAGTACTAGCATCCTCTTGACCCGTAACTCGATTGAGAAAAGTTATCAAAACAGCAACCTCGTCCTTAAATTCACCACGGCCAACCTTCTTAGGCATGTTAGTCTTCTGAACCTTCAGCCATTTCTGAGCTACCTTTCTCTGTGAACGCTGTTGATCTCCATCCCATATCTTCTCACAGGCTTCAATAACCACAGTAAAGTTATCTGAACGCGGAGGAATAACAAAACATTTCTCTATATCTTTCGGTTTGAGACTGCAAACAACCCTCCCATCAACTGATCTGATTTGTCGTGAAGATGAGTCATAATGCTTGATACAAGCAAGAACAAACTTGAGATCAAAAGTAGTGATAGGAATAGATGCTGCTGCCAACAATCCGGAACGCTCAAGATTCCTCAACGCATTGCTGCTAACACCCTCCAGACTGCTCAAATTAACCATTGGATAAACATGATTCAGGTTTGTATCTGAAGTTTTGACAAAATTATGCATAAGAGCCGATTTGATCTTGTAATCAATGAGATTGAACTGCATTTTGAAAATAAAGACTTTTGACTGTAAAGTCGAATATACTTGAAGAACTTTCTGGAAAAACTGAAAACCTTTGGACAAGGCTAAAAATAGCCTAAGGCAGGAGAAATTTTTGAAGTTTTTCTGAAACGTGGGTTTTGTGCAGAATCAAATTCTAAGACAACCCAAATAGCTTGATTCTCGAAAAAATGTGTTTTAGGCCCGCATGCAAAGAAATTCTCAGAAAAATGCACAGAGCTTCAAAATGAAGACTACGGGGCAATTTTCTCGAAAAAATCTAAGATGTGGGTTTTGCTGCAAATATTGAAGTATACGAACCCATATGATCAAACTCTAAAAATATGCTGAATTTCTTTGACATGCGAAGAAAGTACCTAAGATGAGAAATAGAAGAAATAAGACAGAAGATAGAAAGTTTTGCTTGTTCTGCTTCTGAAAAATTCGCCTATCTCTTTCCTGGAACTTGATAAAACCTGCATGCAAAGTGAAAATAAAGTCTTGAATCTTCTTCCTGTGAACAATCTGAATCTGTTGCTATGAAGAACGCTGATTTCTGACACCTGTAGCACTTTTATCTTGCTGCTCGCTCAAGAAGAATGAATATTTCGAAGCTTGAGATGATGAAATAATGGACGCCAATGCTTGAATAAATAGACTTTCATCTTTGAAATTCGCACAAAGGATCAAACCTTGAAAAATGGCGCTTGGCTTGTGATTGGACCTCATTTAGTTAACTGAAACTAAAATAAGCTAAATAAAGCACCATGCTTTAGGGTTTCCCTTTTAATCTTCAGTTGCAAATTTATTTAAAGCCTCATGCGAATTAGACTTCAATCAACAATCCTTGTTGAATTCGCCATCTTCAAAATTCACTAAATTTACAAACAAGAATTAAGGCGTCCCTTTTAAGACTTCAGTTAACATTCAAAAAGTGAAGCGCCAACTTCAACCTCATGCTTTAAATCTTTTAAATATTCTAAATATGGCGACCCTTTCGGAAACTTCACTTGACAAAGATGAACTCGCCATACTTCACAAAATTATGCTTCATGCTTTAATTTAAATATGACGTCCCTTTTCAGAACTCCAATTGACAATGAATGAAGCACAAACTTCACTAAGTGTTCACAATTTCAACCAAAATTCGCCATGCATGCAAACTCAAGTTGACTTTCAAACATAATCTTCAATTAAGTGAACATGCAAACAAGTTAACTCAACATGCAAAGTTGTTAACTGGACATGCAAACTAGTTAACTCGACATGCGAACTGAAAGATCACTCAACATGCCAATATATAAACTGAAGATGACAACCCAAAAATCGTTTAGTCGAACTAAAATCAGAACTCAAGTTAAGGCGCACTAGTCAACTTATTTCGAAAAACTCAACTTTGACCTCTTAAGGCGAATTCCAGACTTTGCCAATTTTCATAAAAATTCAGACTTAACCCTCTTTCGAGACCTCTGTTCATCCTCTGACCCTGGCTGACTGACTCCACCGATTGGCTGGCTGACAAGTGCATCGCAGAGCAGGATAAAAATTGATCAAAAGGTACCTTGAGACTGAACATCATAAAACTAACATCTGAAGGCTCAAAAATTCAAGTGCCCTTTTGAAAATGTGCTCCCCTCTCCAGAGATAGAAAATTTTGATGATTTTCCTTCAAATTTTCACTTTTCTTAAATTCCTTCATTAACAGACTGACATGACACTAACACCAACTCCATATTTAAAAACCCCAAAAATGAACTTCTGACATCACTTTAACAAGATTAAGACTCAATTAAGCAAAATGCCTTAGTGAAGCAAAAATTTTGGTTTTGGGTACAACATAATCATTATAAATAGAATATAAAATAAATAAAATGAGAAATATACAAGCGTAGCTTTTATACATTACACGAGATATACGTGGGGAAAACCTTTTCAGGTAAAAAACACCATAAAGCATCATTTTGTTAAAACACTTATAAAATTGGTCGATTATAATATAGACCGAACTAGGGGACACTCCTCTGCATGCTTCCACATGGCCAATAATTCCTCATATGCATAGTGATTTAATTCACTATAAAATCTCCAAATTCAATATCTCTCAAATGAGAGAGAACCTCAAAATATAGGAGAAAGAGTGGCATAACACCTAAGGGGGTATTAGTCACACCTATTCAACAACCACCATTCGTAAATAATTAATAATCTAATAGTTATTATACTATAACTATTTCAAATGGGATATGCGTAGTAAGCATAAAATACTAGAGGTAAGGTTTTAAAACCTTGTATTAGAACAATATATAAATGTTATAAGTGTATGACCCCTAATAACATTATGTTCTAACAATTATCCTAATGATAAAAAGTTTCAGAATGCTAAATTTTGTCATAACCACCCACTTTCTAAAGATGGCCTTCAATGATTTATCCAAGAGAATTTAACAATATGACAAATTGGTTACCTATTGTTCTAGTGCCAAGAAGGATGATACATGAAGGATTTGCATTCAACATAGAGCTCTTAACAAGATCTCTGTGAAAAATAGGCACTATCTACCTCAGATTGATGATTTCCTTGATTAATTGCAAGATACTAAGGACTTTCCAAAGCCAGCCTAGAAATTGGGTTATTATAGTTTTCAAAACAATGTGAGGGTTGTATCAATGGCTTTTCCACCATTTTGATTGTGTGATAGATGTGATAAATTTGCAAGGTTGATGAATGGTGTGCTTTGAGAAAGCATCTATTCATGTGTGATGTATGTTGGCGTTTCAATTCGCACCTTTGGAATGTGGATTTGAAATGGACAGCTATGCACAAATAAACTGCTCTTCAAATTAGGAGGGGAAGCTCCCTCTTTGTTGATGATGCTTAAAGAAAGTAAACTAAACTATTTGCAAATCTTTTTGTTCTCAGCTAAGAGCACAAGGTTATAAAACTCTAGCGTCGTAGCTAAGGTTTTCTCTTTTCCAGAATTTCAACTACAACTAGGTCTACTCTAATGATGCTTCTAACAACTCAAGTAAACTCAGAGCTTGAGAGTTAGAAGTAAACGAGGAATGATTCTTTAACACAAAAACTCACATAAACTCACTCTCAACGCACATCTTAAGACTCACTGTACTTTTAGATGTAAGCTGAAATAAAGGTTATATAAGTGAAACACATTAAAAATAAATTAAAAAAATTGTTCTATTAATTTGTCA
The DNA here is from genome assembly GCA_007258455.2 of Sequoia sempervirens. Classification (NCBI taxonomy): domain Eukaryota; kingdom Viridiplantae; phylum Streptophyta; class Pinopsida; order Cupressales; family Cupressaceae; genus Sequoia; species Sequoia sempervirens. The sequence continues at coordinate 35,073 of VDFB02155360.1, forward strand.
TAGCTAGTGTTGTCCTCTAGGGTTCCTTGGCGGGGACGTTACATGTAAAGTCTATAAATGATTTTACATTGATAGAAAAGGTTGAGCAATAATCTAGAAGAAAAGAAAAGTCTGACTCAACTTTTGGAGGATAAAGAAGAAAAAACTTGCAAAATTGAGGACGCTTCTGCTAATGATATAGTTGGGAAAAATCCCATGTCTATTGTAATGACCAAGGTCAAACCCTTGACCATGGAAGTGACTGATTTCTTTTTTGGAAGTGACTCTCATTTGGGTAGATCACATTCAAAAAAGAGATGAATAGGAAGAAGCATCCTACAATCAGAAGAAGCAGAAAATGATAACTTGCAAAAAAAAAACAAAAAGAAATAGGGAGACTCCACTTCACCTACTTCACCACGAACCAAGCCTAAGAAAGAGGTGAAAGAGCATGTGGGTAATCAAGGTAAATAGTCCATTTGTTGTTCCAATTGGAAGAGGAATGGACATATTGCACAAGGATGTAGATTTATTTTTCCTTGCACTAAATGTGGAAGAAGTGACTAGTGTAAAACGATGTGCAAAACTAACACCATTAAGAAGCACATGATTCTAAGTAAGGATGGGAAAAGAAAGAGCTACTCTCCAAACCAAAGAGAAGATAAAAGCCACAACACACTCAAAGCAAGTAATAAACAAAATGGTTTGAGAATGTTGTTGTACCCAAAACCAAAATTTTTGCTTCATCAAGGCATTTTGTTTAAAAGAGTCTAAATCTTGCTAAAATGATGTCAAGTACAGTTTTTGGGCAGTATCAAGCATGGAGTTTTATCAGTATTTTGCCAGTCAAAGGTAGTTCTATTGATCAAAACCTACATCGGAGGCTCAGAATGGAACATTTCACGATGAAGAAGCATTTCATGAAAACAACTATGCTTTCGCATGATCATTTCAGTAGTCAAGACAGAGTTTTTAGTGATTAAATTATGAGGATTTCTCAGAGAAAAGCAAGAAACCGCACCTGTACCCCAGGGACGCCCTTCTGTTTGAAGGTCAAGATCTTGTTGAAAGTGCTCATAAATATAGTCAAACTCTTCAAAATTGGTCTGGCTATCCGATGAGCTATCCAGCGAAGCTTTCTGAGACCCGTAACTTCAGTAGCTGACGACATAAGTTAAAGATTCCAAAGTTTCACATGGCAGAAATTTGTCCTTTTCCAGCAAAAGCACGCCTGTAGCTTGAGGGCGCCCTTCTAGAAGGAGGTTTGGATTTTGGTTTTTCTGATGTCTGATGCAGTCAATCTTTTCACGACTAGTCTGCTCGTCCAACGAGCTATCAAACACAGTCATCTGAGTCCTAGAGCTCCAACAACCAATATCTGAAGATGAGCTTATAATGGATTTTTTACGTCTTTGAGCTTCTTCATTTCATTTCCAGCGCAACTATAGCTCAGGGGCGCTGGTTAAAATGACCCTTGAAATGGTCCAATTTGCAGACAAGGTCTTCCTGACATCAGTACTACTCTAGTCCAACTTCGCGTTGCACCAAGTTGCCTGTCGATCCGACATTCTAGGTGATCGTGGCAAAGTTTCTACCAAGCACGTCATTTCACGGGAAGACTGGTACAAGGTTTTCATTGTGTTTCTATAGGCCAGAGGCGCCTAGCCTTTAGGCCTGTCAGATGAGGTCGTTCGTTTTCGAAGTCTTCACAGGATTCAAGCGTAATTACTTTATCTATCCAACAAGCCCAACCATCAGTGTCCAGGATTTGGCAGTCGCTCGTACGTGCGAGGTCTTCGGCGAAGTGTTGAAAAATGAGGATAACTCGCAAAATGGCTGTGTTGGTCGTTTATTCCATCTTGGGATGGGCACCCTTGTATTTGAGGTCTTATAAGCAGTTTTCTTGCTTCGTCACCTCTAGAGATTGCTCTTCTCAATCCTTCTGGCTATTCGTTAAAACAAATGTGGCTCGAATCGAGGCATTCCAGCTCTCAGTATTGGAGGACAAAGTAGGGTACTTGGAGGAAAGTTTGACTTTCGTCAAAATGCTATCAATGCAACTAAAGGCCAGGGGCGCTTTTGCTTTTGAGGCCCTTAATGTAATTTCCCGATGCCGTGCGTATATTCGTTGGATGCAAAATGCTTCTAGGCATGCAGTGAGCTTGATTTCCTATCAGCAGGGTTCACCATTCGCCATCAGTAGCCGTTTGAAGTGTCAGATGGCAATTTAGGAAAATGGTTGTCTGGTACCTATAAATGAATTTAATCAAGGGCGCCTAATTTTTTGAGGTGTTAAATGATGGATTTTGTAGTGACGACTCCCAGCAGACATTTCTTCTTTGCTCAGCAGGCTTCACGATGAATATCTCGGTTCAGTCTCAGCATCATCTGGTCACTCAGGATTCAATGTCGAAGACGGCCAATTGTAACTTTGTACTCAGCTACAAAGTAGGAAGTTAATAAAAAGTGTAAAATCTTGAGCAAATGGATGCCTATAAGCTCGAATGATGACTTTTCGAAATCGGTGAAGTCTAACGGTGAAGCCTAAAGCTTCATCTGGTTTGTCAACTGAAGTTGAATAATATTTAATATTTATTATGCATATTTGGCATTAAATGGCGATTTTCTAAAGTTGGCGCCCTCTTTATGCTAAGATTTCAAATTGCATGATGAATATTAATTTATTATTATTTATTTTCGGACTCCGAGTCAGTGGCAGTGAAACTGAGAAGGGTCCAATCAAAAGGCATCTATTTTAGTCAGGGTTTTATATCTTGTTGTTCACAAGTTGGTGCGAATTTCCTCTTATTTAAACATGGCACCTTCATTTATTATTCACCAAGCTTCAAGAGAAATTGGTTTTTTTAAAGAGAAATCCATATTTTCAAACAAAATTCATATTTCTTCAAGGCAAAGATGTATCTTCAAGGCAAATTCGTAATTCTCAAGTAAAGGCGAATTTTAGCAAGCAAAGGCGAATTCTTTATCAGTTATCAAGGGCGATTTCATCAAACAAATCTTTTTACAGGCTTTTGTTCACATTCATCAGCAAATTTGAAGAAGAGGGGCGATTTTCACAGAAGAAAGAGCATATAAAAAATGTCTTTTTCTTCCTTGATTCTCAAATTTCTCTCAAAATCCAATTCGCATGTTCCTGAAATTGGAAAATTTGACAAGTTTGAACATCTAGATCATTTCTATATAACTTCCTCGAATTAAAATCGTGCATTTGATTTTTTAGGAATTTTTAACTTCAGAACATTCGTTCTAGAGTTTCTAATTTTCTCAACTGAAAACTCTTTGCATGGTCGAGTAGAAGTTAGATTTTCGCATTTCTAACGTTTTGGGTTGTCTTAGAATCTTTTTCTGGAGAAAACCCATATCTCAGATTTTTTGCTGAAAATAACTCTTCAAAAGGCTATTTTTAGCCTTAGCAGGCTATTTTTAGCTTTCCAGAAATCTTGTCAAAATATAGCCGTGTTCACAATCAACAGGCGAGTTTTTCATAGTGCAGTTCACACAGACTGAATTCAAGACCAAATCGGTCTTAATTCATGATTTCATCAGGAAAGCTGAGACCGATTTGTATCAAGCACATTCAAAGGGTTGACAGGTGTAGTTACTCAAATCCATATGGTTGCATGCCTCGTATGGCCGATTGTCTTCCAAAGCCGGTTTAGAGGGTTGAAACCATTGGAATTTTGCTTGTGCAGCAAGTTCGTTTTCATTTCTCACAACCAAAGTTGGGCGGTCAAACTTCGTAAGTTTTGTCATACAACACTCTTTCATTAAGGAAAAGTGTCAGAGACATCAAGCTGCAGAAGAGATAGTGGTCATCACTTCAGTTACGGAGCCGCCAAAGTTACCAGTCAATGAAATGCTAGTTTGAGTGTGCAAAGATTGCCAAGATTGCTCAAGTTGTTGACATTCAGATGCTGATGCACTTAACAATCTCATTGAGGGATTGGTTGCTCAAGATCACGGCCAGTAGACTTCAGTCCCTACCTCTCAAAATAGACTTTATACACAGGAGTTAATTTGACGTTACCTTCTCAAGTTAACTCGCTGTCTCATCTCATGCATATCTATTCTGAGATCAGCTTTATTTACTTGGAGTTTCATTTAGGGTTTTTGTTAACTGATAATAGTCTTCCAGTTAACTCGCTTTCAATAAGGACGTGCATGCTTGCACAATTGTCCATTTTTAGATTAGATGTTTTGGTTAACTGATGGTAGTTTTCCAGTTAACTGTATAATTTACTTTATTAGGGCTTCGCAATAAATCTTGCATGCATTGCAAGACTGTAGTTGACTCAAGGTGATTTTAGGGTTCCCTACACCCTTCGATGTCTATAAATAAGAGCTTTTGCTCATTTGTATATAACTTTTGCACGAGAGAGAAATATATGTTGTGCCTACCTTGCCCTCAATATTGCTCGTTCTGTATCTGTTCATGAGTATTTACTATTGTGATGAATTGTTATGCCACATAGGGTTTCATGCAATTATGATGGTGAATGCTTGCCTTAGTTAGATATAGTGGCTAGTTGATCGTAGATTGTATGTGTGTCTCACCAATGCAATTTATTATCCTAGTTGGCTATCCTTCATGTTATGTGTTCAATAAACTCGTCCAGATTGAGCTGATAGATGTGCCACCTTGCCTTCAAGTTGAGAATTTGTTCTTGGTTATCGTATGATGTGTGTGAATAATAAACTTATTCAGATTGAGCCGATAGATGTGCCACCTTGCCTTCAAGCTGAGAATCTATACTTAGTTTATCGTGTATTGTTGTTTCCAATAAGCCTATTCAGACAAGCAGATAGTTGTGCCACCTTGCCTTCACGTTGTGAGTCCGTACCTGGCTTATCATCAGATAATCATCCCTGCTCCATTTTCTCATGCTCTGTTTTCTTGAGGAAACTGGATAGATTTAAAGAAGTTAGCTTAGTTGTAGTTAATGATCTGGGAAACCAGAAAATCCTTAGCTACAGCATTCTTGGTTTTCTTAACCTTGTGCCTCTTCCAGCTGAGAACAAAAAGATAGGACTTAGATTACTTTTCTTTTCCACACATTCCAGCACAACGAGGGAGCTTCCCCTCCTAATTTGAAGAGCACTCATTACGCAGTGTGCATAGCTGTCCGTACAAACTTGCACTCCAGAGGTGTTAGTTTTTATGCCAACAAATGTGTAAAACTAACAACTTTTTCTCTCATTGTAAGATAGAAGGACATTAGGACAGCAAAGTTGGAAGCTACATCTAGAGCTTCACCCAAGGAATGGAAAAGACAAGAGTGAGCAGCCATATGGGGAAGACAAGCACACTGAGGCACCAAGTTCAAAGAAGGAACAACCTTCACATGATGCTACACCACCATTTGATGGTTGAGGTATGTCATTTGATACTTGATAGAGCATTTATTTAATTCACAAAGGAGATAAGGGTGAGAGATTTTCCATTTTTATGGTCATTTGATTAGCATTCCAAGTTTTTCCTTTAGATTGAGCAGTGTTCAAGTTCCCAACTCTACTCGTAGAACAAGTAAGAAGTATGTTGCACCCAAGATGGGTGAGTAAGCTAAACAAGCAAGGTGGCAAATGTATGAATGGGTTAATGCAGCCTTCAAATTTCTTGCATCAATGATAATCTCTCATTTTCCACTTATTGAGTAAAGCAAGCAAGGATAAGGTGATAACTTGTTGCATGAGGGTATGTATTCTCACTATAGTTTACAAACTCGGACTCAGCAACTTGGAAAAAACTTTATAGACCCAATTTGGCTTGGACTTGGCAACTTGGAAAAAACTGATCAAATCTTGACAAAATTTCCAAACATAGAAAAGATGCATGTTTACAAAATAATCTTTACAAAGATGCATAAATCTGAATTTACAGAAGGAGAACTGATAAGTAGTCTTTCATTCATTCTTAGATCAAAAAAGAAATTATATACACATCATTGACCTAGTTATTAGTGCCAACAGTCATGATTATAAATCTCAAGCATCAGTGTCTAGTATCCATTATCATGTCATATGTGATCAGATTCATAATGACATCTCGTGCTACTACATCTGCTGCTGCCCATTTTACCTCCCCTCGTGTGAAGAAAGGAGAACTTGTATAACACTAGGCTCTACTTTATCACAAAGCAAAACATCTCTTCCACGGATTTGTGCAAGATGATATTTGAGGCAGTAGATGCCTCTCATCTTCTTCTCACAATAATTACACACTACTTGCCCTATTTCTCCTTCTAGGGTTGCATACTTCCAAGTTGGGCCCCAAGGGTTGCCACTCAATGCCATATCTCAAATGAAAAACTGAATTTGAAACCTAAGCATTAAAGATTATAGAATGTATTTAAAGATAAAAAATTAAAGATTTAGCATTAAGCATAAAAAAATAAGGATTATAAAATGTAACATCGTAAACCCTAGCAGCTAGCTGGATAACAAAAAATCAGAATAATGAAATGCTAGAATGAGAGGTAAAAACAAATAGAATCTGAAATAAAAAACATGAGTAGGGATATTGTTATGTACTGTTCAAATGCTGTGACGAAACTCATCAAATGAGCTCAAGATCATGCAACAATCTGTATAAAATGCAGTACTTCTTGAATGGGCAAGGGGAAGCTAAGAGCATACTAGTGATGGATCTCATTATTGTGTTGTGTGTCAAAATCTTGTCACAACCATAGCATGTACATAGTTGTAGGATGAGGAAACAATTTCAAATTATGAACTTGTAAGGCCGCCTTTTTAAAAGTAGGTAATAAGGACCATTTTGTAATAACTTTCATAAAGCATTGTAAAAGACTTCCAAATACAAAAGAGGATCATTCATAGCATGGTACATGGCAATCCATGTAACCACAAATGTATGTAGCACAAGTGGCTGAAGAATCAACAAAGGAAAAGGCTGAAGCATTTTTTATGCATCATTGGGAGCTGGAAAATCAGCAAATAATATGAATCTTTGGGCTTTGGAGTGTGCTGCCCAAAAGTTGTAGTGTGCTTAATTTTTATTACAATATTTAAGTGGCACCATTTATATGTGTAGGGATGAAGTTTTTGTTCCCAATTCATAGCAGCCATTGTAGTGCATCTTAACCATCATAAGAGATTGTAGTTATTGGAGTCTCAGTACAATAGAAGTTGTTAAGGTGGTACACAAAAGAAAACTCACAAAATGGGAGGAAAAAATTCCGGTATCTTAAATATAAACTTTTGTTGGACCAAAAGTTCTCCAAGAATAGAGGTGTGATTTGTTATAGATCTAGAAGTAGATAATCTTAGTCACAGATAATAGACAAAATAGTTTCACAAAATGTGGGGAAAACTTGAACTTGTGGAGTCGAACCCATGTCTAGGGACATGACCTAGGTCAAATTTGTGCCTATGGATTTGATGCTTGACAGAAAAAAAAATGATCTGAAATGAGCAGCTGATTCTTTCACTTCCATTTCTGTTCAGGAGTCCTTCAATTTGACAAGAGGCATGAACAAACAACAACAGCTAAATAGAAAGATGGAGATTATTGGTCTCATATCCATAGTGATCTACAAAGAGAAAAATTAAAATATTGTATCATCTATAAGTAGAGAGCTGAAGTAGAAGGGCTTGATAGAGAATGTATTACATCTGTGTTTGTTCATTTGAGCAATATGCTCTGGTAGAAGAGCAATTGCCATTACCAATGAAGTTTTTAATTCCTATGATGGTTTCCCCAGGATAAAAATCTTGTGTTTATGTTGCTTATATTCATTTGAGCACTTCATTTCTTTATAAACAGCTTTTTAATTTCTCCTTGTTAACACTTATCATTTGGATTTCCAAGTAGAGCAGTAGTTTATTTTCTTGATTCCTTAGTTTCCTGTTAAATTTGGTGGAATCATTTCCTAAATCAAACATATCTGCTAGGCTTTTGGGCTTTTCGACCAATTTGTAGGGGAGGGTGGACACCAAGTACAGGGAATCTACTGCATTCTATCCACAAACAGATGAGTAAAGTGGAATAGCAAACTGGACATTGATGCAATTCTTAAGGAGGTGTAATTGGTTGAATCTAAACACTTTGGATGATAATTTGGTATATATTTAGCATGAAGTACTCGTTTCAACAAATTTATCTCCACTTGAGACATGTTTTGACTATTTGGTTTAAAACATCATTCCATCTCATACATAGACAGGAAGAAAGTGGCAAAAATGCAACTAGCTGAGAAACAACTAAGGCTGCTAAGTTCATGGAAAGGAACATATTGATACAACAAAAGGTACAATTGCATTGGGGGAATCCCAAGTCAAGTAAAAAGATTGCCATGGCTAGTATTGAAAGGAGCATCACTTCAAGGTTGGGAACATGGTTTGGCTTCAGTTGAGCAAGGATAGGATCCAAGGACAATGCAAGAAGTTCAAAGATTCTCAAGCTTTCACATTCATAACTCTGTCTAAAAGCATTGAAATTAGCATTATAAAAGAGATAAAGCTTGTTTTATGAGTTGCAGTCAGGCATAGGTTGTTCAGTTAGAGATCATACATGAATCCATAAAATAAGTTCTTGAAGATTATGCTATGAACTTAAGCAGTAACCTGTTTGGATCTGAAACAACCTGGTTTGTGATAGAAAAGCTTGGGTAATTTGGGTGCTACTATTTCACATGGAATGTTAAAATTGATGTTTTCCTCTTATAGCTATGCATTGAAGGGCTAATACTCGATGTCTTCTGGAAGAAGAATCAGTGATCTTGACATATGTCTAATGTGATTTTTTATATTTAATACCCAGTTCTTCATTGAATACAATCCTTTATGCAATGTCTTACTGCTAGTCTCCCCTTGTGATCAATGGAGACATTGAACTCTGGGAATCTGGGATATAAGTTTCCAAAAGGATTTCATTCTGATGTGCACTTTGTAGATATCTAGGATGCTTTTTTAAGTCAACTGATTTGGCCTATATGGCCAAATACCACATTTAACATTTTTTTTGTCTTCGTAATTGGTTTCTGTGAATATCAAAACATTGAATCTTATTTAACTGCGGCCAATATTCAGCAAGTACTGAAGGCTAGACATCCATAGAACTGTACAACTGTTTCTGTAGTATTTTGGCATAATTTAGGTTGTATCTCTCTAGACATTTTACATGATGCATACAGTCTGGTCTGGAGATTTTATTCCAGTTTAGTTGTCTCTACAACAAAGTTAGAACCCTATAGCTGATCTGTTGGAGGTGCTCACATTTTTTCTCCAAGATGCTCTGTTGTCTGTCACCTTGTATCACCAAAATACAAATTAAACTGTTAAACAATGGGGCATCAACTGTTTAGTGAATTTCATCTTCATCTTAAAGGAAAAGGACAGGCCACCTGCTTTGTTAACCAGATTCACAAAATGCTTCCTGGCCAACTACTATGTGAGAATGCAAATAGAAGATCAAATTCCAAACTGTAAGCTGCTGCAGCAGAGATCTAACTACAGTAAACACATAAGAAACATATGGTTTTTCATTCCATAAGTTAATTTCAACAAATATTTTATTGTCTGTTGATCTTTTCAGTGATCCAGAAGATCAACATTGCTTTCCTTACGCTACATTATCTTACATATCGTTCACAAACTATTTGGATGTAAATTTTCAGATTATGGAGACTTTTTGCATAAGCTATCTTCCTTGAAAATGAAGCTATCACCTAGAAGGTGAAATATTCCTAATTTTTTGAACTTAAAGATAGTAATTTTTTCTGCATTAGTTATTTGAAGTGCAAAAACCTTCAATTTGCAAATTTGACAACACAAATAAATTTATGAATCTGCTAAATTTTATTACCCTGATTGTCTCTCCTTTGTTCTAGCATATTTTAGAAATTATAGTTTCTATTGATGCAAATGCCCATGTACATTGCAATTGGGAGTCCCATTACAACTACTACAAACATATGTCAATCAACATATTCTTTGCTGGAAGTATCCTATTTTAAAATCTTGCCTCTATTACCTAAGTTTTCTCTTAAATTGACAAGTGTTGCCAGGTGTTAATTGTTTTCAAATGATATCAGAAAGTGGCGAGAACAGTTTGGCAGAGCAAAACCCGAATGATAGCCTTTATTGCTTTCCATTTCTTTATCCTTGGGGCCACAGGAAACCAGGTAAGTTTTTGCCTACCATAATTAGAAGCTAAATTTAAATTATTTTTGTTCTGTAAAATGTCTCTCAGATAATTGTGATGTTTTCAGCATGTCTCCAGAGAAGATAGCATGCATAATAATGATGCTACAATGATTTTGAAAGGCCTAAAAAAGCTAAATATTTCAACCATGTATAGGCTGCCTAGTTCAGTGAGCTCACCAATTGTAAGTGAAAGAAAATAGATTTCAAGATTCTTCTAATTTTTCCATAACAAGACTTAGTAAAAAAGCAGTAGATAATCCAATCAATTGCTAGGAAATTTAGCCAAAAACATACGGGAGCATTAGTTAGAATCACAAGCCTAGAATGAGATCTTATCCAAAGTTTACCTTGCTTATGCCTGTATATTCATTAAACAGCCATGTTGGGTTGGAAGGAAATCAGTGACCCTTAACACTTCTAAATTTGATAATGTCATGGACAATCAAAATAGCTCTGTGAATGAATTTTTATTTTGGAAATTGTCCCTCCCAAAATAATTTCATCAGTTAAAAAAAGAGCATGTTAATACATTATCTAAGTATTCTGAAAATAGTATTTATCAACCCTGGCCTTTTATTCACTTCAAAGTTCTACTCTTCTTGGTAAACTGAGAACTAATAATCACTTCTGTTTGGGGCCTTCTGCTTCCCATAACATAGAAACCATGACCCTCTTACCCTCGTCAAGCCTGCAAGAAAATTTCCCATTCCACTCTAACAGAACAAAGGTGTAATGACCCCTTTTTTGGTTGAAGCACTTAAACCCGAATCTCGTTTTCAAAGTGTTCCTCAAAGAGATATTAGAAACATTAGTGCCAAATAAAATTTCAGTAATAATAACTTAAAAATAACATCGGTGTTTCATTTTTTGTCAAAGGATTATTTATTTCCTCTTTATCACTCATTGTGAATGATTCTTCCATACTGTATTTCGTAAATACATTAAATATTAATCATCTATCAAGATCCATGGATGGAATTTATTTATACCATTTAACAATCATAGTGAATTACTTATAATACTCAATAAGTGCTACAAGAATCATTATTCACACAATCACATATATATATATATATATATATATATATATATATATATATATATATATATATATATATATATATATCATCACTTTTAATTGACTTCAAAATACATATATATGTATATCCTTATTTCTATATGAATACACACATATATACATATATACATTACTCATGTTATATTATTTATTATCAAATTTATCTATATCTATATATATATAAATAATCATCTTGTATGAACCTATATATATATATATATAAAATTCAATATACATATAATCATCAATTACTACCAAATCAACATATGAATTATATATAGAAAACATATTATATTTGCTATGATTATATTTATTATATATATGTGTTAAATATATACAACTATTACTAAATTCCTAATTTATTCCTTTACTATCATTTACTTATTTTTCCAGCATAAATTGTGATAATTGATTCTATGACAGAAATTACCTATTCTTTATAATTTATTAAGGCATACCATACTGACTGCTGATAAATCTATAGATATCCCTCTTTCACCTGCCACGATGCCACTGAATTCCTTAATGATCAGACTTTTTGAGAATCTTTATTAAATGGTTCCTTTCAGAATCTTCTCAGAATATATTCTGCTTTCTTATTCCTTCCTTTCTCCAGCTATTCCTTTGTTCCTCCATTCGATGTCTTCTTCTCCTTCTAAACTTAACACAACTTTGGGTTGCTGCTGGGGCCCGCGTTGCAGACCCTGTTCCCCTTTTGAATGGCAGTCCCCTTAAAACAATGAATATCTTTTTCCTTAGCAAGCGATGCAGGTGATTATAATGCTACCAGATACAAATATCTGTCTGATGATCTGGGTAAACCAAAACGCTATCCCCTTAAGTATTCGATAGCTTTCCAAAAGGGTGCGACTACTCAGAAGGGGTCGCACCATTATTTGGTTTACTTATATTATTTTAACTATAAGATCCGAACATTTTTGAATATTTATTTAATGTCAATTATTTTAAATTATTATTATTATATCTATATATATTAATGTAATATGTAATATTTAATATATACATTCAAATATTAAATATAAGATGTATACACATATATATATTTTATATATTCATTATTAGTATTATTTGTATTTTATAATAATCATAATTGTTCAATAATTATAATATTATTTTATTTTATATTCATTTTGTATACTTTAATGTTTATTATATTATAATAACATTTATGATGATTTTATAATTGTAATATTGTCTTGGACAATTACAATTATGCGATATCACAAGATTAATTATTTTAATTATGTTTCTAAACAGCACAAAATCGGGGACATGACAAAAGGTACAACATGAGAGGGAAAGCCCTATTTTTTATCCCCACAAAGAGATTTCAGGCAAAAGTATTGCCACCACCAGTTATTTCACAGCTCACCAATAAACTCAATGGGCCTTTTACCTAGCTGTCCATTGTACATGGTTCTACTCACACTATTCTCTGATGCTGATGATCTCCGCCATGGTTCACAATCCTAACTAATACATGCAAGGGTCCCTCATATCTCTCCATGCCAATCCAGTTGTAATGTCCTCATTTTAGGGTTGTCATGCTTTGTAGATGGCGAGGGTTTTCTGGGTTTGTATCTACTTGGTCGGATGGGTGATTTGAGGTTACCGGTGAGCTCAGATGGCTTAGAGGAGATATTTGATGTTGTTGGATGTTATCTTCGGCTTCCAATTTGGGCTCCAAGATTCTTTGAGGTGTTAATGTGTTTTTCGTGACTGCACCAACAAAGAATAAAGTTACCAACGGCTACCCTATTCTCTCTTGAACAAAATCTCCTGCATGCTAAGATTGCTAGAAAGATCATGCACTCAACTCCAAGGTTCCTTCATATAGTGGATAGTCTTAGTTGGTTTGATGTGATTTGCTGGTATTTCAAGGTGACTTACGGAATTGTTCAACAACGAAGAAAAGAATTTGAATGCTCGAAAGGTTTGTCTATAAAGCTCTTGTTTTCTAAACTAACCAGAAAGTACCAAACTAAAATGGTTGCAGGGATAAGAAGGCTTTAATCTACTCTAAGGCGTGGGACATGGCGATCGATTCTCGCAAACTTTAACCAGATTCCGCTTTGCCTCACTTCAAAAAGCTTCCACAGAACCAGTGCAATCTTCAGAGGAGTAACCAAAGATATTCAAATCATAATTCAACATGAAGACACCGTCACAACGACGCATACTGTAATGTCCCCTTCTCACCAGATCAGCTCAGCTACTCTCAGCCTATTTCGGAGGCCCGTAGGCTCGTTGAGGTAAAATTAGGGTTTCCTTGCTTGGAGGTTTGAGGCATTTTTCTGGGTGTTTACTATTTATAGTAAATACTATTTTTAGCAGTGGTCCTGTTGGCAGTGCTTCAGTGTGTTCTTTTCTTGTTGGAGCAGTTGGTATTTTTGTTGCAAACTTCAATATGCAGTATTTGTGGCATGTTTTTAATTTCAAGGCATTAATGTTATAATTTGCAGTTGACCCCTTAGCCTAGTGGAATAACTTGAAGTTGTATTTAAAAGAGGGGTTTGAAGTGGGACGCCTTCATTAAGGTGTTCTAATATTTTTTAATAAAGTTTTTATGTGCCTTGAAGTGGGACGCCTTTTTGAGGAATTGTGAATTTTGGAAATTTGAAAAGTTTCTCCTATGGCTTTTGGCGTGCCTTGAAGGGAAGTTGATGAGTTCCATTCTTTTCTATAAAAGTGAAACTTGCTCTAGCATTTGGTATCCATGAAACTTTGCTACTATTATGCTGTCAGAATGACAACTGAATTATTGCTTCGAGGAAAGCTTACCTCCTAGCCTCTTGTCCAATTTCGTATTTGAAAGATAACACCTAGTTGGCTATTTTGCTACTTCTCAATATCAGACTAGCAGATTGAGCTCATATGTTGAAGAATTCTGGGGTTTTTGTCAATTTTGGTTTTGCTGGTTCATCTACAGTTGAAGGTGATTTTGATTCATAGCGTTAAATTTAAATTGAATTTGATTCTAGGTATTTAATCAATGAAATTGCTGACCTTGGGTGACCCTTCATGCCCATTTTGAGATTTTATTTTGGAGAATCTGATTTTTAAAAGAAAATCGCCCCTTCAAGGAGGGTCGTACCTTTCTAGAGTGTTTTGGAATTTGTGCAAGAATTATATATGGAGTTTTGATGTTGTTTGGTGATCAGAATATGGGCGCCTACCTCCTAGAAGGCCTCTGCAAAAGACATCACTTGATTCCTAGGTATTTTGAATGAGTTATGAATATTTTAGTGGGTTTACAATTACTGGTTCTTCATTCCAGTTTGCTGATTTTTCTTATCATACTTTAGAAGTTCAAATTTTTGATTCATTATCAGCAATTAGAGAGATAATTATTTGTATGGGATCATCCAATACTCATGTGCTTTGAAGCTATTGTAATTTATATGTAATTTGCAGCTCTCTTTCTTATTTGTAAGACTGTAAACAGTAGTACTATTCCAGTCCCTATTTGCTACAATTTATTTCTCATTTCTCACATTAAGTACCCCTGGATGGTTTACCGCCAGTGTGGATAATTGAATTTGTATCTCTCTTGTACCCACTTTCAAGTGGTGAATCCCCACTCTTAAGTGGATGCCCGCCCCAGTGGATGAATTAGATAGTTGAATCTTCATAGCTGGTTATCCGCCTGAGTTTACTTCCTATTTGTAATAATTACTCAGTCATATGTTAGCACCTCGCCCTCATTGGGATCTTGTGTGCACATTCTTGACGTTGAGCTTTATTTTTAGTTCAGTTGTATTCAATTTCTGTATCAAGTTGAATCCTAGGTATCCTCTGACCATATGCCCGCCCCTCTTCCTTAAGTGGTTTTAGGGCACATTCTTGGTTAGAGTTGCTTTGATAGATTTTGAATTTGGAGCTAACACTAATCAAGTTGGCCAAGTGTTGGTTTGTGTTGTGCAATTCAACGAAAAAATTGGTTAGCATATTTCAGTGGTATCAGAGCAGAAGACCCTACCATCCTGTGGCATTTTGCAGTCAGTTGTCTAATGAGTGAAAGAGAAACTAAACCATTCACCAGAAGTCAGGCCAGAACTCAGCATCAGTTTCCACCTATTCCAAAGGCAAAGACATTTACAGAAGCCTTAAGGGATATTGGCAAAACAGTGGAAGGTACAGAAAAGTCAATTGAAGAAGTTGGTCAAACAATTGAAATAATGTCAGACAGTGTTAGGCAAGCTAATGAAGAAAGGGATAGAGTAGAGAAAAATTTTGATGGAATGATTGACATGATGTCCCGATTATTGTCCCAGTTGGATCAACAAGCAGCCCATAATGTCATTCAGCCTCAAAATAATCCAACTAGTGAAAGCAGTGGAGTTAATGGGAATAATAGTAATGGCAGTCCTGAGGTGAATAGAAGAGATAGAATTGTGGGTCAGCATACTGCAATTCCTAGTGGGTCATTCTCTAGACCTCTTTTCCCTACTTTCACTCCAAGGGAAGATCAACAACCGGTTGAAGTTGCACCAGCTTTTGCTGATGATGCATGTCAAGCTTACATGGAGTATGCTTCTTTACCTCTTGATTTGAGAGATGCTTGGACCTTTGATCGATACATGAATCAAAGGAGTCGGAGAAATGGAGGAAGGAATGAGCAGCGTCCTCCTATGGTGCCTAGAAATGATTTTTACCAAGCATTGGGAAAGATAACTTTGGAGCATTTTGATGGTAGTAATAAGTGTACAGCCAGATCATGGGTGCAGAAATTGGATAACTATCTCTCTCTTAGACCAATGCCAGAAGAAGACGCAATTAAATTTTCCACATTACATTTGGATGGGATAGCTCACGAATGGTGGACCCATGGATTGGTCACTCTTGGCCATAACCTCATCCACACCTATGATGAGTTTACCAACAAGCTGATTGAAAGATTTGATACCAAGGATCTTGAGTTGAGATTCAGAGAATTGGCACAGTTGAAGCAACAAGGATCTTTAGAAAATTATGTGGCTGATTTTCAGAGGTTATCAGTAATGGTGCCTAACATTACTGAGAGAAGAGTTGTGGCTCTCTTTTTTGAAGGATTAGTGGAGCCTTTGAAGGGATGGGTCAAAGTCTTTGATCCACCAACTTTAGATGAAGCCATCAAGAAAGCGAGGAGCATGGAGTTGGCAACCCCAAGGCCTAAGTTTCATTTGAAACCTTTTAGCCATAAGAAGGATAAAAAACATTCTTCAAATCTACCAAAGATGTTTCCACCAAAGATGTTAGAAGACCTCAAAGAACAGCTTAGAAAAGATGGAGTTTGCTACACTTGCCGTGAACCTTGGGTTAAGGGTCACCGTTGCTATGGAAGAGGCAAAGCAAACCGAATGGAGGGCTATTCTGATTATGGATCAGAATTTGATTCGTCTGATCAACAATACGAATTAGCAAGTAGTGAAGGTGAAGAAGCTCCAGAAGAGAAGCCCGATGAGGTTGGAGATGGTAGTGCTTTCGCACAACTATCAAGTTTTCAAAAAAATGAGTCCTTTCGGGTTCGTGGAGTAGTTGGATCTCAAAGGATAGTTGCTCTAATTGATACTGGAGCAACTCACAACTTCATTGACGAAGGCTTGGTGATAAAGAGAGGTTTGAAAATTGAAGCGTCTGAAGGCTTCAAAGTAATGGTAGCTGATGGTTTCACCATGTCATGCACAAAGAAAATTCCTAACCTTTCTATTCAGTTAGGAAATTATGAAGTAAAAGATGATTTCTATGTTGTGGGTATTGGTGATACCGATGCCGTGTTAGGAATACAATGGCTGCGATCTCTTGGAGAGATCACTTTGAATTTACAAACAACAGAGCTGAAATTTCAAGCTGATGGAAAGAAGGTTGTTTTGAGAGGGATGTCAAATGGGGGCCCTCAAATTGTGTCCTTGAAAATAATGGAAAGGCTGATCCGTCATGATCAACTTGAGTGGGCAGCAGAGTGTATGGTCCTACCAGCTGATCCAATGGAAGAGAAGAGGCAATATCATCCTAATATCCAAGCCTTACTTACCAAGAAGAGTAAAGTCTTTGGTAGCCTACCTCCTGGGAGACCTCCTGAAAGAGGTTTTGAGCATGTGATTGAAGTAGAAGGAGCAAAGCCCGTCATCACCACGCCTTACCGTTATCCCAAGAAGCAAAAAGATGAAATTGAGAAAGCCATCAAAGAGCTTTTGGAGATGGGTTTTATTTGGCCAAGCAAAAGGCCTTTTGCTTCAACAGTGGTGTTGGTAAAAAAGAAAGATGGAACAATGCATATATGTGTTGACTACCGCACATTAAATCAGAAGACCATCAAAAATAGATATCCTATTCCTAGGATTGATGAGCTCCATGGGGCTATGTTTTTCTCGAAGATTGTAGGAGACCAGGGGTCTCTCAACCCAAATCCTCTAACTGTGAAGGCATTTTTTTGTTTTGTTTGTAGTTTTTGATTTTTTTGAAGGATTTTGCAGTATATTGAAAGAATGTGATTTTGGAAATAACTACAATTAAATTCATAAAAAATTTAGAAATGATAAATGATGCAACAAATAGCTTTCTAGAGTATAGCGAATATTCTTTATTGACTTTCTGGACACATACAATGACAAAATGCAAACATGCAATGATAAAAGCAATAACATTTATTCAGGAAAACCTAGTTATTGCAACCGCCATAATGAAGAGGTACAGGTACAACCAACCTCTGAACTATAGATCTCCAACCTCGAAATATGTGCAGAACCTCCAAAACCCTTAGGCGCCCAATATGAAGGAACCAGAAGGCAAGGATCTTAGGCGTATTCAGCTGGGGAAGAAGTACGTCCTTGCTGCAACAAAGTGCGGCCTCTAGCAGCAATAAAGAAAGTACGGCTGGTGAATATAAAGACTTAACAACTGTAAATGATCTCCAGTCAAGTCGCCCCTGACATCTGGTGAATAATCTCTTCTCAACTTATTTTGAATCTATCACAATAAGCACAAATGCAACCTCTGAATGAAGTCACCCTATTGACAATCTTCAACTAGTATTATACAGTCTCAGTATGACTAATTCTGAAGAGGGAACGTTCTTCAAAACCCGATGATTTGCAGAAACCCTTGTTTCTCAAACCCCAATGCCCTCAGAGAGAAATAATAACAAATTCGAATAATCAACATGATGAGTTCGATTTGCCTTGAGGAAATATATAACCTCTCTCAAAAAGTCGACCCTTCACAAAAAAGCTATTAAATGAGCAATTAAAATATCATTAAATCGCCATTTAATGACTTGGGCATATTAATTACATAATGGCGTCCCTTTTCTTAAATGAGCATTAAAATACTCATTTAATATTAATTTATCCCTTATTATAAAGTATTAATGATACTTTATAATTTGCCATTGAATAATTAAATTTAATTATTTTCATTAAAATGACTTTATATTATAAAGTCAAATTAATAAACTTTTAATAATGATCAAATGCCTTAATAATTAATGTTTGCTCATTAGATCATCAAACCGGGTTGAAGCTGAGCTGACCAACTGAATCAGGTGCCCTGCCAAAAATAGCAACTCCTGCCTGCCTGACTTACTATAAATAGTAAGTACCTTTAAATCACTTTGTGAGTGTCCGCAAAGGCCCAAACCTGAAACAACTGTTGGAGTGATGTTCCCCAACACTAGATAACTGCCTCAAGTGATCCTCTAAACACTTCTACCAGCCTACGAGGATCGGAATGATAGGCTAAACTCGGAAATAACTGTACTGCCTAGGAAGGGGACATTACAGTCCGCCCTCCCTGAAATTGCTTGTCCTCAAGCAATCTCAGCTCTGGATGTTGTAAAATCTCCTCTGACTCCCAAGTAGCATCCTCAACCAGCAAGTCTCTCCATTTGATCAAATACTCTCAAATAACCCGCCTCTGAAGATGTCTCTCTCTAACATCGAGGATGGCCTCAGGCACTAATATCAACTTCCCCTCGTAATCAAGGGGTGGCAGTACTGGAGAGAGAATCACATGCTGACCCAACGCCTTCTTCAAACGTGAAATATGAAACACATTATGAACCTTGCTATCCGCCGGTAAGTTCAACTCATAAGCAACCTCGCCCACTCGTCTGATAACTCGGAATGGGCCATAGTAACGAGGTTTCAACTTCTCTACACCACTCTTCCGCAAAGTGGACTGATGATACGGCTGCAACATGAGATACACCATGTCACCTACTGCAAAGGAACGCTCAACCCTTTTCTGATCAGCATACTGCTTCTGCTGATTCTGTGCCCGCTGAATATTGTCTCTGAGAGACCTCAAAATATCCTGTTGATCCTGCATCATATCACCTACACTAGGCACTCTGCTATCACTCAACACCAAATCCAAAAGGTTGGGCACCTCATACCCGTACAATGCCACGAAGGGTGTCATCTATATCGTCATGTGGTGAGTAGAGTTATAACAATACTCACAGAGGTATATCCACCTCACCCAAGCTCTCTGTTGTCCAGCTATGTAATTGCGTAGATATCCTTCCACCCACTTATTAACAATTTTCGTCTGTCCATCTGTCTGTGGATGGTAGCTGGTACTAGGTGTCAGTTCGGTCCCACAAAGTCTGAACAACTCCTACCAAAAGTTGCTCATGAACCGACTGTCTCTATCGCTGAGTATAGTCCGAGGCAAATCGTGTAACCTGAATACCTCTCTGAAGAAAAGCTCTACAGTCTACAATGCTATGAATGTAGTGGTGATCGCAAAGAAGTGTGCATATTTTATCAGTCGATCGACAACTACGTAAATACAATCTTTACCTTGGGCTTTCGGCAAACTCGTGATAAATTCCATTGATAAACATTCCCACTTCCTGTCAGGTACCAGAAGTGGCTGAAGTAATCCAATAGGATATGTGTGTTCCTATTTGTTCTACTGACAAACAGAACACTCTCGCACATACTGAAGAACATCAGTCTTTAGCCCTCTCCAAGTAAACCATTCCCGTACCAGCTTATATGTTTTAAAATAACCGGGATGGCCTACCATAGGAAGATCATGAAAGGATCTCAGAACTGTATCCTTCAACTCTGAATCAGGTACCAAGAAAATTCGCCCCTTGTAAATGATCAAGTCATTCACAACGGTGTATCTACTATCCTACTTTGTCCCATCAACAATGCTAGAAGCCCATGGGTTCTTAGCATACTCTGTAATAATCCGATGCCTCTAATCCTCAGAGATTTGTGCCATAGTGTTCAACTAAGGTTTGCAAGACAAGGCATCAGCTACAACATTCTGCTTCCCTTTAATAAAGGTGATGTCAAAATCATACGACTGTAGTTTGCTGATCCATATTTGTTGTCTCTCATTTAGGTCTCGTTGTCCAAGGAAGTGTTTCAGGCTATTGTGGTTTGTACGCACACTGAACTTGCTGCCCACTAAATATTGCCTGAATTTAGCCAAAGCATGCATAATGGCTAACATCTCCTTGTCATAGATGCTATAAAACCTCTCAGGACCCCTAAGCTTCCTACTCTCAAAAGCAATAGGGTGTCTCTCCTGCATCAACACAGCACCAATGCCCTCTCCTGAAGCATCACAGTACAAATCAAATGACTTCGTAAAGTCTGGAAATGCTAATACTGGACATAAAGTCATAATCGCCTTAAACCTATCAAAGCACTCCTAAGCCTGTGGTGACCAAGCAAAAGCCCCTTTCTTTGTCAAATCAGTAAGGGGTGCGGCGTGACGTGAGAACCCACTAACAAATCTCCTGTAAAAAGCACACAACCCAATGAATCCTCTGAGCTGCGTAAGGTTCTCTGGTACTGGCCACTCAACTATAGCCCGGACCTTCTCAGGGTCCATACTGACTCCCTTGGCATTGATGATGTGCCCAAGATACAACAACTCAGCCATGCCTAGCTCACACTTGGACTCCTTGGCATAAAAGGACTCCTCAGCCAAGATACCCAAAACTGTATCCAAGTGAGCTAAATGCTCCTCCCATGACGTACTGTACACCAAAATGTCATCAAAGAAGACCAACACAAATCTCCGTAGCTGAGAACTGAAGACCCTATTCATGGTAGCCTAAAAGGTAGCAGGTGCGTTGGTTAGACCAAAAGGCATAACCAAGAACTCGAAGTGACCGCAATGGCATCTGAAAGTGGTTTTCTCTATGTCCTGCTCCCTCATCTGAATCTGATGGTACCCGGATCTCAAGTCAATCTTCGTGAAGAAGATAGCACCGTGCAACTCATCAATCAAATCATCGATGCGGGGTATCGGGTACCTATTCTTAGTTTTTTACTTATTGAGCTGGCGGTAATCAATACACATCCGAAGTGATCCATCATTTTTCTTCACCAATACGACCAATGAAGCAAAAGGTGACTTGCTAGGTCTGATATGCCCCATAGCCAACAACTCATTGATTGTCTTCTCTATCTCATCCTTGAGCCGTTTCGAATGCCTGTAGGGTGTAATCATAATGGGCTTTGCGCCCTCCTCCAACTCGATAATATGCTCGGTGCCTCGTCTGGAGGTCTGCCAGGTGGAATGTCACTAAACACTTTAGAGTGTTTAGTCCTTAGTATCTGAATGTCTGGATGGTACTCAACCTTCTGCTGCTCCTGCTATGCTGGTAATAATATACACTCTGCAGCTCAATCAACCATATCATGACGAATGAGTCTCTCCATCCGTCTATATGATACCATCCTCAGATTACTCTCTCTAATGGCTTTGATGACATGAGGTTTCCCGTTTACTTTGAACTTCATCTCCATATCCCGAAGATTGAGTGTGAACTCACCCAAATCGTGAAGGCATGCCATCCCAAGTACCACATCAGTATCTCCCATATTAACAACGTAGAATTCAGTCTTGAACTCATAGTTGTTCAGCCACATCGGAAGATCTGTTATCTTTCTATCACATTTGAGGGTGTACCCGTCAGCCACCTTGACTCGAATACCCTCAAACTCCTCTGTCTGTATACCTCGTCTCTCTACCAACCGTGCATCTATAAAATTATGAGTAGCACCAGTGTCAAGTAGAGTGATCACTTTCTGACCTGCTAGGAGCCCACAAAGTCTAAAAGATCCATCTCTCTGAAGACTAGTCAAATGTGCCTCCTGTAACTTCCTTCCTCCTTCATTTTCACCATCAATTTCAAACCTTTCATCATCTGAATGCTCTGAATCAGCTTGCTGGTCTGACAGATCAGATTGCTCTTCTCCCTCATAAAACCACTCCATCTGGTTATTTTTCACCTTGGGACGAAGAGGGCATACATGTTTCTCATCATAGGGTGCCTTGCACCAAAAACACAACTTTTTCTTGCGTAAATCATTTAATGTTTCCCTGTCAAATGGTGGTGCATTTCCTTTCTTAGGATCAGGTGGATCCCTCTTCCTGTCAAATGGCCTATTCCTGTCAAATGATCTATTAGGCTTCGTATAAGGTGTTGAGCCTGAAGAGAACTTGCTACGAGGTGCTGCAAGCTCCATACTATGTGCCTTCCTCATGGCCTCCTGAAGAGTAGGAGGATCAAACGCCTTGACCCAACCTCTCATCGGCTCCAACAATCCCTCGATGAAAAGAATAATAAGTCTCCTCTCTGAAATGCCTGTCACCATGACTACAACCCTCTGAAATTCACCGATGTTGGAATCCAAACTACCCATCTGTCTGAGTTGAGCTAGCTCCCTAAAATAAAGTTCTAGATCCTTTTTGTCAAAACGCTCAATGAGCCTGTAAGTGAACTCCTGGTACGTAGTAACTACGTGATGACCAAGTGTGTACATGCCGTAATGCCACCAATCATACACCAACCCATCAAGATGCAGTGTAGCAAACTTAATGGCCTCGTCCTCCTGCATAGGTCTCAATGATAGGTAATTGTCTAACTTTTGTACCCAAGACCTCACTGAACTCTTACCAGAACCATCAAAGTAAGGCAAGGTAATCTTGTTGACTGCATATTGTAGATCCTTGTTCACCTGTGGCTATGGCTGCTGGTGCTGAGGAGCTTTGCGGTCAAATCTACCTCCCCCTCTAGGTTTATGCACATCCATAAACTCATGAAAAGTCAAAGACTGCCTGATCTCAACTGCCAATGTCGAATACTCTCCATAAAATCTAGTCACATCTACCACTGACATGCCATTGTGTGGCTGAAACTCATGATGATGACCCTGCTGCTCTGCCTCCGGAGTCGAAGGTGCCTCTCTAGATATGAATGTGTTGGCGTAACAACTAACACCTCTGGAGTAAAAGTTGTTATGAACAGCCTATGCACACTACGCAATGAGTGCTCTTCAAATTAGGAGGGGAAGCTCCCTCGTTGTGCTTTGACAAAAATGCTTGCAAAGGGAAATTAGCTAAACTATGTCCTGTCTTTTTGTTTCAGCTGTAGAGGCACAAGGCTTTTTTGAAAGAACTTATACGTTGCAGCTGAGTTTTCTGGTTTTGCAGATCCACTAACTACAACTAAATCTAATTACTTAAATTCTATCCAATCTCCTCAAGAAAACAGAGCATGAGGAAACGGAGCAGGGTTTGACTAACTGACGATAAACGAGTTTAGATTCTCTACTTGAAGGCAAGGTGGCACAACTATCATCTCAATCTAAACAAGCTTATTGGGCACAAAACAGATTTAAGAATTTACCATGATAATCTTATGAAACCCTATGTGGCATAACACTTGATCATAATAGCAAAGACTCACAAAACAGTTTTATCATCACAAGCTCACGAAACCCTATGTGGCATAACACTTGATTGAAATGATAAAAGATTCACAAGACAGATTTATCTAAACTATGGAAAGAATCCACCATTACAATTTCTTGAAACCCTATGTGGCATAACAATTAATCGTAATAGCGAAGACACATGAACAAATACCCAAAGAGCAATATTGAGGGCAAGGTAGGCGCAGCATATATTTCTCTCTCAAGCAAAAGCTATTTACAAATGAGCAAAAGCTCTTATTTATATACATCAAGGTGTAGGGAACCCTAAAATCACCTTGAGTCATCTACAGTTCTTGCAATGCATGCAAGATTTTCTGCCAAACCCTAATGAAGTAAACTATACAGTCAACTGGAAAACTACCATCAGTTAACCGAAACATCTAATCTAAAAATGGACAATTGTGCAAGCATGCACGTCCTTATTGAAAGCAAGTTAACTGGAAGACTACCATCAGTTAACGAAAAACCCTAAAAGAAACTCCAAGTAAATAAGGCAAATCTCAGAATAGATATGCATGTGATGACAACATCGAGTTAACTTGAAAGGGTAACACCAAGTTCAACTCGTGTGTGTAATGTCTATCCTGAGAGGTGGAAACTGAAGTCTACTGGTCGTGATCTCGAGCAATCAATCCCTCAACGAGATTGTTGACTGTATCACTATCTGGAGCTATGAGACTCTGACGAAGAATGCTATGTCGATGCAGCATATCCTCACCAGCTGTGATCTGAGACTGAAGTTCGCCCCTACTCCTCATTGCCTCGTCGAACAATGCTGACATGACTATAAGTTGAGTAACTTACAGCCAATGGTCTCCCCACTGAAAATGGTATGAATGAATGCCTGGAGCTCTGACTGAACATCGGTAAGCTCCACGTAGGCACCACCCTCGATCTGGTAACGGCACGGTAAGCGAGAGCTAAAGTCCTCACAAACCGGAGTGCACTAGTGACGTGCTCTCTACTCTCAGCCAACTCTGATGCCAAAGTGTCTTCTATCTTTGCCCTGAAAACCAATTGTGTCTTCCAAGAGTAGATAGCCTCTCTGTCCTTGCATCTATGACTGCATCATAAGCCACACTCAGGTGAGCAATCATAATCTCATCCCTGGGTTTGAATTGCCATATCCCGTTCCTCCATCCTGAAGACGAATACAGGAGCTCTCGTGCATTGTACCGCAATTGATATAACTCTGTAAGCATAGCACGGCCTCTAGCAACGAACTCTTCCTCCCATTCCTCCAAGCGCGCATGGCAACTAAGTGATTGAGTTGACTTTGCTCTGCTGAGGCTCAAGCATCGGTGGGAGTGTATTGGCATCAGGTCTATGAACAAGGCAGAAATATATTGAAGCTGTCTGATTTCAGCCTTGAGGGCTGCCTTATCTTCTCCGTCCTTAGTATTCTATCCCTAGCACTGTCGGTAGCAACTTGTAGGAATCAACCTGAGTCTGGCGTGTGCTGCGACCAAGGTTACGTGATAACCTCAAAATCTTGAGATTCTAATTCAGCCAAGTTCTTCCCCTGTGAGGTACGGCGGTCTCAATGACAATCTCCATGTCAGTGTTTCTCTCTACGTGGACCATGTTCTTGACTCTCTTGTCCGCGCATCCTGGTAAATGTCATCAAAATCAGAATGATTTGAAGAACATGGTGCCCTCCTCTTCCTTCCTGTTGAACTTCGATCCAAGATTGGTCACTAATGCTACTGAAGAAAGTCGTACTAGCGACGAGGGTACTAATGAGTGAGTGTGTAGAAGACCCAACTGCGAGGTGGAGAGTCTAAATCCAATTCAATGTGAATTGGGGTAGGTGACTATAAAAAGCTGGTGTAGGATCTTGTTTGAACCTCAGTCTTGGCAGACTCTGAGCCGACCTCTGACTGGCTCTATGATAGGGTATGCATGCGGGGCTCGGTATATTAGTAACGATGGCGCCTTGCCCTTTGAATTGTTGGCTTGTACTTTCTTGGGAGGATTACTCCTCTTCTGTTTAGGTTTGACCCGAGGAAGGTGGCGAAGTTCACCACCACACTCTGGGCACTTACCTCCTTGTCTTCTTCTTGTCGGTAAAATATCTTTATTACGAATAATACTGCGGACTCTCTCCCTTGACCGTTGCATATTCATGGCATACCAATCAATTGTGGCAACGGTGTGTATCAACCTGCTCTCTGAAAAAAAGAACCTCTCCCTCATCATCTAATAAACCTCCCACATCTTCTGACAAGAAAACAGAAATCTGTGAGAGAGAGAAGCGGCCGTAACTGCGTCTGCGAACCTCGAAGTCATCTGCGCAATTTGCCCAGTAATCCTCCATAGAAGGCTCGTGATATGTACCTCGGGCGGGCGTATAATGACCTAAAGGTCATAGGCATGTGCTTCGACAAGATACTTAAGATGATATTTCTCAAGCTCTTGTCCTGCGATCTTAGCATCAATTGCCAACTTGCACCAATACATTCCAAACTGAAAAGGAAAGTTAATAGATGGTTTACTGCGGCGTAGAAGGCGATGAACATCATGCATCTGTCTTAAAGGAACTGAAAGATTGTCTTATCCGAAGGATAGCGATGGAAGCTTATAAGTTTATTTCTGTGAAGCCGTATACTGGATGTAGGTGTATGTGGGGCTGAATAAACCAATCTGCCCGTCCATCCGCCGCTGCTAGCGGCTGAGATCTGAATGTGCAACTCGGTCCAAATTTCTCGCGTATAAATGAGGAAAAAGCCTGTGAACCGCGAAATGGCGTTACTCACAGTGAACTCAAAGGTGATCATATCTTACGATAGACCTTTTGAGCGGTGAGAATACCCACGATGTTTAATCCACCGGGCCGACACGATAGCGATCAAGTACACGAGATATGAGCACATGTGAAACTCATGGGCAACTAAGAAACCGGTGATCTGCTTGTGGAGAATGTCACTGATGAAGGATGCTCAGTCATAATGCTCCTGCCCAGAAATGATGCGACCAATAATGTAATACATCCAAGGCTGGAAAACATTTGCATGTGCTTGACCTGAGACACGATTCAAGAGTGTGATTAGAATCGCGTACTCATCCTTATATTCACCACAACCCACATTGTTTGGCAATCTGTTCTTTGCTTGTTTTAACCATCTTTCTGCCATCTTCTTCTGACATTGTCCACATCAGCATCAAATTCCTGTTCACACTGCTCCATAGAAATAACTAAACTGTTCTAGTGTTGAGGAATGCCAAAACTCCTTTCAATGTCCAAAGGTTTGAGACTGCAAATAATCCGTCCGTCAACTGACGCTATCTCACGAGTAGAAGGATTGTAATGCTTAATGCAAGCCATCACAAACTCAACACAGTGAACGGAGATAGGTATGGAAGCGGCCTCTAGTAAACCAGACTGCTCAATATTCTGAATGATTGAATTTTTGATCTTGACTGGATCTAGCACTGCTTCTGGCAATACTTTGTGAAGGTCTGTCTCAACCAACCTGCGGAAATCATGAGTAAGGACGATTTTGGTCCTGTATTCGAGCTGAGTGAACTGCATTCTAAAAAATTTGCCTGTTGACTGTGAACTTGACTATATTCTGACAAGATTTCTGGAATCTAAAAATAGCCTACGAGAGTTAAAAATAGCCTTTCGAAGAATTATTTTCAGCAAAAAATATGAGATATGGGTTTTATCCAGAAAAGAATTCTAAGACAACCCAGAACGTCAGTTTTGCGAAAATTCAACTTCTACTCAATCGTACAAAGACTTTTCAGTTGAGAAAATTAATAACTCAAGAACGAATGTTCTGAAGTTAAAAATTCGTGAAAAATCAAACGCACGTTTCTAACTCGAGGAAATTATATGAAAATGATCCAGATACTGAGACTTGCCAAATTCGCCAATTTCAGGAACATGCAAATTGTATTTTGAGAGAAATCTGAGATTGAAGGATGAAAAAGACGTTTTTATGATGCCTTCTTCTGTGAAAATCGCCTTAGATTTCTTCAGATTATTGATAATTGTGAACTTTGATCTGCAAAAAGATTTGTTAGGTAAAATCGCCTCTGGAAATTGATGAAGATTTTGCCTTTGAACTGGAAGAATTCACCTTTAATTGAAAACCACGAATTTTCCTCTTGAAATTTGCACCTTTGTGAAGAAAACCACGAATTTGCCTTTGAATTTGAGGATTCGCCTTTGAATATGAAATTCACCTTTGAATATTGAAGGATTGCGAATTTAGTTACTATGAATTCCTTTAAAGATGTGCGCCTTCTCTTCTTGAAGAAATACGAATTGCTTTGAAGTTGCTTTGAAAATTTGATAAACTTCGATTTCCCTTTTGGAGATATGAATTTGCTTTGAAAAACACGAATTTCACTTAAGATTGAATTTGCTCTTAATGAAATCGAATTTCCTTTGAAAGTTCTATGAATAATAATGAAGATAGCGCCATGTTTAAATAAGAAGAAATTCGCACCAATTTGGCAACTGCAAGAATTCAAAACCCTGACAAGAATAGAAGACCTCTGATTGGTTGCCTTTCAATTCCACTACCACTGACTGGAAGTTCGAATTTGAATAAATAAGAAAATATTTATTATCATGCAATTAGCAAAGGCGCCAAAAATAGAAAATTGCTATTTTAATGCTAAAATTGCAAAATAAATAAGTATATTTTGAACTTTAGTTGACAATTCGAATGAAGCTTTAAGATTCATCGTTTGACTTCAACGATTCCGAAAAGTCATCTCTTGAACACATAGGCGTCCATTTACTCAAGATACTTCACTTTTTATTAACTCCCTATTTTATAGCTGACAGCACTGTCACGACTGGCCAACTTTGACACTGATTTCCGGATGGCCGGGTGATGCTGAGACTGATCTGAAGAATTCATTGGAAAGCCTACTGAACAAGGAAGAAATGTCTGCTGGGAGACACTACTGCAAAATCCATCGTTTAACCCCTTGAAAAATTAGGCGCCCCTGATTAAATTGCTTTATGGGTTCTAGACAACCATTTTCCTAAACTGCCATTTGACACTTCAAATGGCTACTGACGGTGAACGGTGAACGCTGCTGACAGGAAACGAAACTCACTGCATGACTGGGGATATTCTGCATCCGACGACTGTATGCACGACATCTGAAAGCTGTGTTAAGGGCCTCAAAAGTAGAAGCGCCCCTGGCTCTTAGTTGCACTGATGTCATTTTGACGAAAATTGAACTTTCATCCAAGTATCCTACTTTGACCTCTGATATCTGGAGCTGGGGTGACCCGATTCAGGCACCATCTGTTTTAACGGACAGCCAGAAGGGCCCACAAGAGAAGTCTCTGGAGGTGACGAAGCAAGAAAACTGCTTCTAAGACCTCAAAAACTCCAGTGCGTATTTTATTTAAAATTACCGCTCCAAACTTGGCCATTTTCCAGACATCATCACTTTGTAGTATTATACCAAAGACCTCGCACGTACGAGCGTTTGCCAAATCCCGAAGGCTGACAGCTAGGCTCATTGGATAGATAAAATGATTACCCTCAATAGCCGTGAAGACTTTGAACGCGAACGACCTCATCTGACAGGCCTAAAGGCTAGGCGCCTCTAGACTATAAAAATACACTGTAAATTGTATGTTGTTCCGCCCGAGAAATTACGTGCTTGGTAGAACCTCTGCCACGACCACCTGGAACGTCGGATTGACAAGCAGAATGATGCATTGCGGAGCTAGGCTAGAGTATTGCTGATGTTAGGAAGACTCTGTCTATAAATTTTGCCATCTGAAGGGTCCTTTAAACTAGCGCCCCTGGGTTGTACTTGCACTGGGATCAAACGGAGAAGCTCAGAAACATGAAAACTCCATTTTAAGCTGATCTTCATACGACTGCTGCCGGAGTTCTGAAACTTGGATGACTACGTTTGATATCTCGTCGGATAAGCAGACTAGTTGAGAACAAATTGACTGTATCCGCCATCGAAAATGTCAAGATTTACCCCCTCTTTAAGATGGGCGCCCTCAGGCTAGAGGCGCGCTTTTGCCTGAAAAAGACAAATTTCCCACATCTGGAACTTTAGGGATTTCAACTTCTGACACTATTTGCCGGAGTTGTAGGTCTCAGAAAGCTTTGCTGGATAGCTCATCGGATAGCCAGACTTATTCTAAAGAGATTGACTGGATTCTTGAACATTTTAAACAAGATCTTGACCTTCAAAGAGCTGGGCGCCCCTGGGCTATACTTGCACTTTCTGACTTTTCCTTTGAAAAATCTTCATAAATTGACCATTAAAAACTCTATTTTCGATCATTGAAATGACCGTGTGTAACATGAAACGCCGTCATGAGACATTCCTCTATCGTGAAAAGCTCCATTTTGAGTCTCTGCTTCAGGCTCTGATCAATAAAACTGACTTTGACTGACAAAATATTGACAAAAACTCCATGCTTGATATTGCCCAAAACTGTATTCTACAACATTTTAGCAAAGTTTAGACTTTTTAATGCAAAATGCCTTGATGAAGCAAAAAAAATTTGGTTTGGGTACAACAGAATGTAGGTTGTCCCGGCCTACGCTCATGATAGATAGGTGACAACTACCGCTGTGTTGATACCAATGGCTGGTCTATGCCTGCAGTCCCGCTCGTCTACCCTATCTGGATATAGTGCGACTGAGGTGGAGTACACTGCCTCATCGTGCCCATCAACTGGGACATCATGTCCATCATATTATCATGCCTGCGTTTGAACTCCTCATCCGTAATATCACCTTCGGCATGCTCTTTCCCTGGATCCCTATGTGTCTCTACAGGAATCTCACGATCCGCCATCAGTGTAGTGACACTGTTCTCACTATTATTGGAATTGGATCTATGAATACCCAGAACCCTTGTTATTGTCTCACCTTCAGGAATAGGTGGACTTGTCCAATCCTCTATTCTGCCTGTTCCTCTACCCTTACTATAGAAAATAATATCTCTACTCATGAAAAAGCATCGAAAAAGCACACATCTGACTGAAAAAGCACAGGATGGTAGGAAAACTGTGCTCTGATACCACTGAAGGAGACCAGGTGTCTCTCAACCCAAATCCTCTGACTGTGAAGGCGTTTTTTCATTTTGTTTGTAGTTTTTGATTTTTTCAAGGTTTTTGCAGTACATTGATTGTTATTTAATTTTATGAAATAACTACAATTAAATTCATAAAAAATTCATAAATAATAATGATGCAACAAATAGCTTTCCAAAGTATGGTGAATATTCTTTATTGACTTTCTGGACACATACAATGACAAAATGCGAACATGCAATGAAAACAGCAATAACATTTATTCAGGAAAACCTGGTTATTGCAACCGCCATAATGAAGAGGTACAAGTACAACCAACCTCTGAACTACATATATCCAACCTCGAAATATGTGCAGAACCTCTAGAACCCTTAGGTGCCCAATATGAAGGAAACAGAAGGCAAGTATCTTAGGCGTATTCAGCTGGGGAAGAAATACGTCTTTGCTGCAACAAAGTACGGCCTCTAGTAGCAATAAAGAATGTACGGCTGGTGAATATAAAGACTTAACAACTGTAAATGATCTCCACTCAAGTCGCCCCTGACATCTGGTGAATAATCTCTTCTCAACTTATTTTGAATCTATCACAGTAAGCACAAATGCAACCTCTGAATGAAGTCACCTTATTGACAATCTTCAACTAGTATTACACAGTCTGAGTATGCCTGATTCTAAAGAGGGAACGTTCTTCAAAACCCGATGATTTGCAGAAACCCTTGTTTCTCAAACCCCAATGCCCTCAGAGAGAAATAATAACAAATACGAATAATCAACATGATGAGTTCAATTTGCCTTGAGGAAATATATAACCTCTCTCAAAAAGTCGACCCTTCACAAAAAAGCTATTAAATGAGTAATTAAAATATCATTAAATCGCCATTTAATGACTTAGGCATATTAATTACATAATGGCATCCATTTTCTTAAATGAGCATTAAAATACTCATTTAATATTAATTTATCCCTTATTATAAAGTATTAATGATACTTAATAATTTTCCATTGAATAATTAAATTTAATTATTTTCATTAAAGTGACTTTATATTATAAAGTCAAATTATTAAACTTTTAATAATGATCAAATGCCTTAATAATTACTGTTTGCTCATCAGATCATCAAACCGGGTCGAAGCTGAGCTGACCAACTGAATCAGGTGCCCTGCAAAAAATAGCAACTACTGCCTGCCTAACTTACTATAAATAGTAAGTACCTTTAAATCACTCTGTGAGTGTCCACAAAGGCCCAAACCTGAAACAAATGCTGGAGCGATGTTCTCCAACACTAGATAACTACCTCAAGTGATCCTCTAAACACTTCTGCCAGCCTAAGAGGATCAGAATGATAGGCTAACCTCTGAAATAACTGTACTGCCTAGGAAGGGGACATTACAAAGATTGATCTTCATTCGGGCTATCATCAAATCAGAATGAGGGAGGCGGATATAGAGAAGACAACTTTTAGATGCCATTTTGGGCATTTTGAATTTCTTGTCATGCCTTTTGGTTTGACAAATGGTCTAGCTGTTGGTTGGAAATTTTGTATTCTTGTGAAAGTATACAAAATGATGATTTCAACCACAGCACGTGAGTTTGAACTCTCCTAATTAAGGGAAGGCTCCCCCTTTTAACAAAATAAAATTGATATGGGTAGGACAGCAATCGTTCCTCTTGTTTCAGGAAAGATTACGTTCTTCTCTCTTCACAGAAAAGAAACAGTAAATGTTACTAAAACTTATTACAACAGCTGTGCAGTGAAATTAAGAGAGAGGAAATAAAGTTTCTTGAAAGCACAAAGACTTCCGTTACTTCCTCCGGGACGGGAAAACAATTCAATAAGCACAAAATCTTGAAGAATGAAATCTTATCAACCTTTTTCAGAACGATTACTTGATGAAAAAGTACAACATAAAACTGCTCAAAGACTGTAATTACAATGTATCTTTTAACTACTCTAAATGAGAAATACTATGAGCACAAAGACTTATAATTCTTCTCTATTTCTAATACTAACTATGAATTCAATCTTCACATTTACAGCACAAAGTCTGCAGATATTTAAATCGAATCTCTCTTCAGCAATCTTCTACAATTCTCAAGTAATCACAAGATGATGATCCAAAATGACATAAGAACATATAGGATGCAAAATGAAAATTCAGCTCAAAGTCTGAAATTCCAGCTTCTTGATATTACTAGAAAATTCACAATATTCCACTATAAAGCTCAAAGACTTTATGAGTACAAAATTCTGCAGAGTTTTCTTGCTTGCTAAAAAGATAAAAAAATTACAATAGACCCCTCAAGTATTTATAAGAGGAAGGTCTGGAGAAAAAGCTGGGAGGATCTCAACAAACTTGAGAAAATCTCTCAACCGATAACTAATTGCGATTGACTTATTCAAAATTACAATCCAAATTGTGATTTGTCTTGTAAGATTTTACATGTAATTACATTTTCGAAAACTGCAAGGAAAGAACACTTGCAATTGCAAAATTTGTTTTTACATATATTTTGTCGAAAGTAAAATTAAATAAAACAACCTAAACTTTCAATCTGTTTCATTCCTATCTTTGAAAGATAAGAATTTGCTGATGATGGTCCGCAACTCATTCGGATCTGGACCCAACATGTTCTTGGCCACTGCAACTGTCTTCAAAATTACATCAAAGTATCTGATAGTTGCTAGTCTATGCTCTTCATAACTAGTTTGCATTTTCTCAAGGATTGTTTGATGATTGACAAGTTTTTGAATTGAATCCATAGAAAACTGCTCTGATTCCATTTGTTGACGACGATTGGCTGCCATTTCTGAAGTAACTGAATCAGCTGCAAGTAATTCATCTTCTTGATTTAAAACCATACAAGAGATCTTCTCAAAACTTGAAAGAATATCCTGCTGAACTTCATCACTCATTTCTAAAGTGGCCTGGATATCTTTAATAAGATCTTGAATGACCAATGATCTATTTGTCATAAGTTCTTCAAATTCTATGTACTTCTCTCTGTTTGGCAAGATCGAGTTGCTGCATAGAATTTGTAACTTAACTTGATCTATCTCATGCCAAATTTTTAAATCCTTTTCAAGTGATTCCAAACTTTGTTTGAAGGCTTCCAAAGTCTGATTTAGCTTTATTTTTGCTATTCTGACATTTTTAAGAACTTGTAACGTCTTCTCAATCATTGGAATGCTTTGATCAATCAACTGAGTTATCCATGAATCAATTGCCTTGGCCTTTTGTGCAATTCTTTCTAATTGTCTAACTGATTCATTTGGAGGAGCTGTAGATAGAGAATCAACTGCCTCTGATGATCTTGTAATCCTTTGAATGACTGAAACCAGCTGAGCATTGTCTTCTTTGAGCTTTTCCTTCTTAGCTAAAAGTTCATTATAGCTTTGTGTCAAAATCGTCACTGAACTTTGAGCATCCTGCATCATATTGGCATGAGTCTGCTTGCCCAATTCCACTCTTGTGAACCTGTAATCAGATACCTGCATCTCTTCATGTGGTTTATCAACAAGAGGCTCTGCAATTTCATCATATTTCATTCTATTGCTGTCAACAAAAACTTGTGAGACAGTTTTAGCTTTCTTTGCAACCATCCGTTTTGATTTCTTCAATTTTTGGAAATCAAAAATATCAGGAGATACTGCTTGTTTCTTTCTTTTGGGAGCAATTGAATTCAACCATGGAGGAAGATCCAAGGTTGTCACATCTGAAATAGCAACTGCAGTCTCTGTAGAAATAGCCTCATTTTGTGATACAACAGAAATTCTCGGCGGTGCCTCGGTTTGTACAGCAACTATGTTTTGCGCAGAAGACAAATTACAACTAGGATTGGCCATGAAACAATCAAAGCTTGTTACAGATGTATCAATCTCTGGAAGAGTTATTTCTGACATGGCTGGAAAGATTGGATTTATGTCAAAAATTCTCTTGAAGTTACTAGGCAAGTTCATCATGGGAGTATTCGCTATTGATGAAGACTGATGACTTGTTTCTTGAGGTGGGATAGAAGGAACAAATACTGTGGAGAAGGAATCAACATCACTGTCGATAGGGGACATAGGAGATATGACTGATTCTGGTATTGGAGCTTCAATGTGAGGAGTTATCTCACTTAGAATGGTAGAGGTCTCAAGAACCTCGTCTTCTTCTTGCTGATCTAATACCTGAATCTGCATTTCATTGACTTCCTTACCTTTTAGTGTTTCCCTATCCAATGGTTGTTCTGGAGCTCTGCTTACTTTCAGCTTGATTCTGGTACTTGAAGAGGAAGCTCCTTCTTTTGATTGTTCTCTGATTTCTGATTTCAATCCTCTAGGACCAGCTGGGTCATCTTCAGCTCTAACTTTGATTTTGATAGTCTTGACACCTATACTTTTGAGCCAAGAGTTGGTGTTCGCCAAGACTGATTGAAATCTATCAAAGATAGAGATGGATTCCTTTTGAGACCACTGAATTGCAGGAATAGGGGCACTAGCAACTCCTTGTTCTTCGTATTCAGGATCCAAAATCTGCTTATCATCAATTACTCCCTCTGGAATTAAAGTCAGATTTAGATCAATAATTTGCTCCAAAGTTAGCCTGCAATAATCCATTTTATATATATACTTTTCTGTCCGGAGATCTGCCCAAATGTCTTCAATGCGGTGAACATGAGTGAAGGCTCTTTTTATTTTATCTTTCATCCTTCTGTAATCAAAATCCACTCTAGCTTGGAATCTCTTCAATGTTATCTCCTGAAGTTCAGTTTCCATTGCTTTGGCTCTTGAAGAAGTTGTCAAAGAATACCTGCCGATTACCAATGGATTATGTGAGGAAATACCAATTCCAGACTTGTGTTGTGTAGCTTGATGTGAATGCACCACCATCAACTGCCTTCCCAGCTCCATCAGAATGATCTTATCAGTCGGATATCTTGGAAGCATATAAGGTTGGTCTTCAAAGCAGCCAACTCTCATATAAGTAAAAGTAGGAAATTGAAGAAATAAGCAGCCATACTGATTTACTTTATTCTAAGCTGCCTCAGATACCCTGTTATTTGCTAGTTCTTTGTCAAACAAACACATAAAATAACCAAAGAAGGCATCTTGAACCCTTCTATAATGCGCTCGACTTGGAATAAAAGTCAGCTGATCGTAATATTTCCATACAGGTACCAACGATCTGTCACCTTCAGGAGATAGGCCTGGAAAATGTCTCAACGAAGCTGCTATATAAACCAAATACGAGTTCATATAGAAAGTAAGAGTGGTAGTGTTGATGTGTTTTTCATGACCGCACCAACGCAGAATAAAGTCGCCAATGGCTTCCCTATTCTCTCTTGATCAAAGTATTCTGCACGCTAAGATTGCCAGAAAGTTCGTGCATTCAACTCCAAGGTTCTTTCAGTGCGAATAGGCTCAGTTTGGCTCGATGTGATTTGCTTTCAAGGGGACTTACGAATTGTTCGGCGAGAGAAAGGAATTCAAATGCTCAAAAGATTTATCTATGAAGTGCGGGTTTCCTATTCTAACCGAAAGTGCTGAATTGAAATGGGGTAAGGTTAGGAAGATTCTAATCTACTCAAAGGTGTGGGATATGGAGCTCAACTTCAGCAAACTTCTAACCGGACTTCGCTTTGCCTCGCATCGGACAGCTTCCACGGAGTCGGTGCAATCTTCAAGGGAGATGACTAAAGATGTTCAAACCACCACTTGACATGAGGATACCATCACAACGACGCATACCATCATTCAAACTGTGATTGAAGTTAGGTCCACAACGTTTCCAGTTGACCACACAAGGCGCATTCACCATCAGCAAACACACTAGTGGTATGGATAGACGAAGTTGCTTAGATCAAACACCACATTCCACGGTTAACATCTACTTGCATGGAATAAAATTATACTACTTTGAACTATTTTATGCTACCATTTGAATCGGAAGGACGAAGAAACCTTGCTAGCTACTCACAACAAAGACGAAATTCACCATCAATGAAAAACTCTTTTATTGAGAGAGTGTTCACAACAATTTCTTACAAAGTTTTCAAAGGGAAAACTTTCCCTCTTCTTACTACACTATCAATCTATACTAAGCTACTCTAAGCTATCACCTGGTTGTCTCTCTACTCCGACTTCTACTCTAATCCTACTGTCTACTTTCTAATGAATTACAAATGAGGGGGACTCCCCCTTTATATAGCTAGCCAAGTCCCAAAAGACGCCTAGGGTTACAATCAATAGAGTGGCTAGAATCGTGCCACCTCAGCCCTAACCCTAAAAACCGCCAGAATTGGGAGTGGTACATTAAATGAATCAAAGATTCCCACTCACTCCCAAAAATAGCAAAGGCAATAAATGCCCACAATTAGTCTTCTAGAAGATTCCGCTTGTAGACGCGTTCGCACTGTCCTTGATCTTCTTTCTTGACGTCGCTCTTCAACTTCTTTGTCTCTTGAGCTAACACTTAGCCAATTTCTTGCAACTTTCTCCCTTCGAGATTGAAACTCATAACTTTATCTTCCTCTGAAGGTTGTAATATCATCGTGCTTCACCACTTCAAGTCATTGTGCTCTGGCCTCAACATTCCTCCTGCAAAACAAGCGAGGAGAAAAGCATTAGAACACTTCATAATGTAAACTTAACTCACCAGGATTTTCATGCGTTCATCGCCTTCACGTTCAAATTCTTCAGGCCTTAGCCAAATTTTCAATCTATCTTGCATTTTGCCTGGCACACTTCACTCTGATATTTCATCCAACTTAGACTCGAGGAAAATCCTTCATCAGGAATTTGATCAAAAATGACCTAGGCGATCACCTTCAAATTCATCTGCCAAGGCATTTTATCTTCAACAACATCATTTATTCCTTGCCTTAGAAAATTTTTCAAATTTCCCTTAGGAAATTCATCAACCCGGTGCCCATCAAAAATCCTCATCCTGAAGGCCTTGACGAAGTGTGGAAGACTTTAAAATCCATTCCTCATCGATAATCTTCAATACCCAGAAGAAAATTTTCTTCAGAACGTGTCGAATCCATGGGTATGCAACGAACGGGTTCATTTAATTTTTTTGAATTTTGAACCTTAGAAAAATAATTTCTCATCAAATTTGTTTCATTTCTTCACCCTTGAGCGTATTTCTTTGCTCTAACTTGAGAATATTCATCAACCCTGTGAAGTCGGCACTCACTGACTTTTCCACTGGCAACTTCATTCGTGCTTCAGGTAACTTTATCCCTTCAAGTCTAGGTGCAAATAGAGGGTCACACTT
The DNA here is from genome assembly GCA_007258455.2 of Sequoia sempervirens. Classification (NCBI taxonomy): domain Eukaryota; kingdom Viridiplantae; phylum Streptophyta; class Pinopsida; order Cupressales; family Cupressaceae; genus Sequoia; species Sequoia sempervirens. Next base: position 73,366 of record VDFB02155360.1, read on the forward strand.
AAAGTTTTACATACTTAGAATATTTTTATCTCTCCACAAATCAAAGGCACAGTCAAGGGGTTGAGGTTCAAATTTTCCATACTTAGCATATTTTCTAGCTCAATGCCTTGGAATCTTTCACTTTGCATGCATCACGCCTTGGAATCTCCACTTGCCTTCTAATACCTTGAGGGCGCATATGGCTAGGCAAGCTTCCAGATTTCATAACTTAGAAAATTTCAAGGACTTCCCCCCCATGACTTAGGCGCATTTAGCCTCTTGAAGTCTCATTTTCCATCACTTGATCAAATTCACCAACTTGTTTTCATCCTTTCCCAAGGGCGCATTTGGACCTCTCTACAGATTTTTCACACTTAGAAAATTTTCGAAGTCACCTCCTTGCTGGGCGCATTTGTTTGGTTAAGCTTCCAATTTACATGTCTTGGGTGTTTTCCAGCTCACCATCATAAGCATGGGCGCATATTGAAGGGTCACATTCCATTTTTTGTGACTTATAAAATCTTTCTTGCACCCTCACAAGCTGGGCGCATTTCATACCTTGCACTTCCATTTTACAACACTTAGAAAATTTCTCAACTACTGCACATTACCTTTGGCGCATTTAGGAGGTTGCACTTTCAATTTTGAACACTTGACATTTTATTCATCATCATCTCTTTCCAAGGGCGCAAATGAGGTCTTCTTCATCAAGTGTTGGAACTTGGTATTTTTCAAGGGCCCCCCACAGGCAAGTCCAGGCGCATATACGAGGTTTGACTTTCAGATTTAAAAGACTTGGAATATATTTTCAACCTTTTCCTAGCTAGGCACAAATCATACCCTGAGCTTCCAATTTTGGCACTTAGAAGATTTCTTTATCAATTTTCAACCTCTTGGGTGCATTTGGGCTTGTGAGCTTCAAATTTTAACGCCTTAGGAAAATTCATTCTTTCTCTGGGCATCTCCATCTTGGGCGCATTTGGACCCATGGACTTCCATTTTCGCCACTTGGAGATTTAGACAAATTCCTACCCTTAAAGCTCAAGGGCGCAAATAGCCTAGGGAGCATCAAGTTTCATCACTTAGTCAAAATCCAAGTCTTGAACTTCAAGGGCGCAAATCACATGCTGAGCATCCAATTTTGGTACTTAGAAATTTTGAAGTCCCTTCAAAGAGGGGCGCATTTGACCCATGGTGCTTCCAATTTTGAGTGCCTTAGAAACTTTTACATCATCCTCTTCAAGGTAGGGTGCAAATCACTAGCTGGATTTCAAATTTTGAGCACTTAGAATATTTTTGGCCTCAAGGGCGCATTTCTTTATGCCAACTTCCAGTTTTCATGCCTTAGGCAAATTTTGAATTTCTAGGCACAAGGGCGCAAATGCAAGGGGGAGCTTTCAATTTCATGCCTTAGTCAATTTTCAAGACTTGAACCTCAAGGGCGCATTTTCACATATCTACTTCCAATTTCACACACTTTAAGAAATTTTCAACCTCCTCCATGCTTGCAAGGGCGCATTTTGCTAGTGGAGCTTCCATTTCTCCTTAGAAAATTTTCGAGACTCATGCCAGCTTGAGGGCGCAAATGGAGGGTTATGCTTTCATTCTTCAAACACTTCAAGAATTTTGATCTGTCCTTGGCCTTTTAAAGCAAGATTTGATGCTGGACCTGAAAATTCATCAATTTCAGTGAATTTTATGCCATTTGTCAAATTTGGAGTGACTCGATCACGCTAACCCTAATTTGCTATTTTTAGAAAGTTTGTCAATTTTTGCACTCCAAGCTAGTTTCAAGCTCCAAAAACGTTGGATTTTGCTTTGTTCTGAACCTCGGGATGTGGTTGAGCTGTCGGGCCCTAATATCTGCATGCACCTGCTATTTTTAGCAACTTACTAAAAATAGCAATTGCTCAGAATGTCTTCAAATTTTGCGTGCTAATTGCCTGAAGGGTATTGATCGTGACTGGACGCTGCTTTTGCCTGGTTGTTGTGTTTCGCCCTTGATTTTAGGAAACCCTATTTCCTCTGTACTAGCCTGCTAAAAATAGTAAGTGTATGATTTTCCATTCTCTGCAACTCCGTTTGTTTTGAAATTTGCGGCATGGGGTCCTCATCACTTATTTGACTTGTACCTGCTGATGCCTTGCGCTGATCTGCTATTTTTGGCATGTTTCTGGAAGTGGTTTACTATTTATAGCAACTGCCTGTTTTTGAGACTTCCATAGCTCCAATTGACTTGAAATTTGAATGAGGCGCTCCTCACCACGTGACCTGTCTGTTGACACTGACGCATGCACTCGATTTACTATTTTTAGCCAGTTTCCAAATTGACTTACTATAAATAGTAAGTGCTCCGTTTGACTTGAAATTTTACCAGCAGATAGCCTGAAGGATGATGATCGCGGTGGTTTACACCGGTTTTCAAAAATTCTAACTTTTTGCCCCTCTTTTCAGGCCCCAAAGCTGGAAACCCTAATTCATCTTGCATGCATATCAAACGATCTCCGTTTGTTCTCGTTTTAGTTGCATTGTGATCAGCTCGTGATTCTGAAGTGTTGGGAGGCAACTGTCGGGACGCACCTTCTAAAAATAGTAAGTTCCTTACTGAGTGATTATCTCCGTTTGCATGTCATACCATTGCGAAGGTCTCGAAAAACCCAGAAGGAAAATGCAGACATGCAAAGAAAACGCTGACATGCAAACCCTAAAAATAGCCCCGGAAGACTGAATTCTGAAAGTCGTTATATCACTTTGCATGTCACACCATCGCGAAGGTTTCAGAAAACCCAGAAGGAATCTCCAGACATGCATTGAAAAACTCTGCATATAGGCCCTAAAATTGGCTCCAAAAGCTAAATTGCTAAAAATAGAAGGTTGTCTGTTTCGGCTCAAATTTTGCATGCGAGTAACTTGATGTGCTCTAAATGCAGTGTGACTGTCGGAATCTCAAAAATGCTGAAGGATTGCCTGTAATTGCACACTTACTAAAAATAGTAAGTACTCGAAATCTGATGAAATTTCAGTGGAAACCCGCTGGAAGCATACTAACAACAGTGTTGGTCTCAATTTTCAATTTATTCACCTCATTTGACTTCAGGTTGGCTGGAAAATTCAAAACCCTAATTTTTCGGACTTGGCCAAAATTTCAAGTTTAAACTCAATGACGGGCACAATCCCGAAAAGACAGATAGAACGAGAGAGAGACAACAGCAAAAATAAACCAACACCAAACCAAAAGCAAAGGCAAAATTAGGGGGTCCCCATTTGCAATGGGGCGATGTGTGAAAAACGTCACAACAGGTAGGAACCTGTGCAAGTTGTTCACACAAACTGTCACTGATTATTTCTCCCCAGAATATTGGATGTGCTTTTCTAACAACCACCATGAACTTATACATCCAATTTTCGAACACATTAGAAACTTTCAACCCTGCAATTCTACTCAGAAGAGTGATCATATCATTTATTTCTTCTTTAAAATCAGACCGATACAACTTAGGTATCCGGGTCACACAAGGTCGTGGTTTGAGAAGCCATTTAGAATTGATATGTTTAATACAATCACTCTTTTTCTGCTCAAAATGTCTGTGAGCACTCTTCAATGAAATCTCTGAATAAGTAGTTGCATCAGGTACTCTGAAAACTCTATTGATTGTTTCAGCATCAAGTCTGATAACTACGTTGCCATCATCATCCTTGATTGTTCTGGATTCTCTATCAAAGCGTGCTGCACATGCAAGGACGAATTCTGGTTCTAGGGCAGCAACAGGAAAAGAAGACACCAGATGAATATGACTCCTCAGCAATTTTTGCATATCAGAAGAAGTAGATTTCTCAGCTCTGCCAAGAAATTCAGACATATCAACATGCCCGATTTCTGTGTCTTTGATCTCGTCGATATTTGAAACGACGTGAGATGGAGAAATCTCATTCTGATATTTATCAAACTTATATTTCATCTTTTTGCCTGCTGGAGAAGTTGGTTCATCCGTCATTGAACAGGAATCTGCAAGACTGCGGTGAAAACCCCATAAGGTCAGAACATCATCAGCATCAACGTGAGTGGACATGGCGAAACTCAAACCCTAGAACAATGAAATGGACTTTGGAAAAAAGATGGAAGGCAAATGAAGATGAATTGGGAATTAAAATGGAATGGTGGCAGTCAAAAACAACATGTCTCTTTGAAACAGCAAGACAAAAGAGATCTTTGGCTTAGATTTGGAATTTCGTCCAAAAAGGTCAACTTTTGTGCTTTTTAAGGCAATTCGGGTTTTCGAATGACTTCAACAATTTCGGGACTTTTTGACACTTTAGCAATTTCTGCTTTTTGGCAATTTCGGGGTTTTAAAGAGCTTCAGCAATTTTTTGCAAGGGCAGTCAGGATTTTTTGGAAGTTTAACAATTTTTGAATTTTGCAATTTTGAAAATTGTTATTTCAACTGCAAATCCCGAAATTGCATTTCTGAGTTAAAAATCCGAAATGTAACACAAAGTGGATTATTTGTGGAAAATGATAATGGATGTTTTGAGGTGAATGGATGAAAATGAAATGGTAAACGGAAGCCTTATTATTTGAAAAGATGGATGAAAGCGTAATAAAGGAAAAGCTTATTGCTGGAAATGGCGGATGATGAAAAAAAACGTATTTTTATCATAAGGCATTTTAAAGAGGAAAAAATGCATTATAAATGATGGAAATATGGAGTTATATGAAATGAAATGGAAGACAAAAATTCAGTGAGATGAAGGAGAGGGTGCGTATGATTTATGAAGAGAATATAGCAAATGAGGGATGCGTATTAAGTAAAAGGCGGATTAAAAATAACAAGAAACGCATTTTGTATGGAGGCGGATGAAAAATGCGAAGTAAAAATGGAGGACGTATAATATGAAGGTAGTTAATGACGTAGAAAACGCGTTTTAGCAACATAAGACAGACGGATACCAACATAAAAGCAAATACTAACAAATACGAATATTAACAAAGGTAGATAACTGTATAAAAAGGCGTATAAAAGTTAAAATAAAACGTGTTTTTTGATGAAGACACAAAAATCTGAAATGCAATACTTAAGTGACAATAACGTTTAGTATAAAGCAATAAATAACAAAAAGACGTTAAAAGAAAGATAAAGAAATGCGTAGCATACCTGAAGCAAGTTCGAACTGAAAACAATGGAGATAAAACCCTAGGCGTGATGAGAAGAAGACAGAAACTCAACTATTTACTGACAAAAATCTGAGCTTCAAGCATTATGGTCGATAAAATCTCCTTGAATCAGGGAAGTGAAAGCAAAGAAAGATTCAACCAGCTTGAAAAAGAAGAGCGTCGGACTTTTCTGAAGCTTTAGCAATATAAAATGTCATCAAAAACATGAATCGAGCTTTTTGGATATGAACACAAATCTTATTATGACAAAATCGGGCTTTTTTGAAGCTTTTACAAATGACAAAGCAAAATCGGGTTTTTTGAATCATTTAGCAATTTTCATTTTATCAAAAATGAATACTTTTAACAAATTCGGGTTTTTCAAGCCAAAATGCAATTTTGCTTTTTGTCAAAAATATAAAGACTTAACAAATTCGGGTTTTTGAATAACTTAAGCAATTTTGGGATTTTTAGAAACTTTAGCAATTTTGCCTTTAAGTCTAAATTTCCCTATTTGCTGAGTTGTTCTGAAAACCCGAAATTGGTGAAAAAGACACCAAAAACGACTCAGAAATTGACGAAAAACGGAAACTTAAGGGGGAAAAAGAGTAGCCCAAAGGTTAATGAACCTAAAACAGAGATTTGCCACTCTTTGCACCTCGTAATGCGTGCCTTAGAGAAGAAAAGTCTCAAATTTTATGAAAATTTTGATTGGTTATCCAAATTTTTAAAACGAGTCAAAAATTCAGGATAACACTAGCTACATTCCAATCTTGTATGAACAATATTTTTAGACAGCAGTTGAGGAAGATCGTGCTCATCTTCTTCGACAATATTCTTATCTTCAGTAAGTCTTGGGAAGAGCACCTCAAGCACTTAGAAGTGCTTAGCATTTTGGAGGCGAAATGTTTGTTTGCCAAAGAATCAAAGTGTGAGTTCGGGATGACGGAGTTGTTGTATTTCGGCCACATCATTAGTGCCAAGGGTGTCAAAGTTGATCCAGAGAAGATTAAAGCCATCCTTGATTGGCCACCTCCAAAGAATATTTCTCACTTGAAAGGATTTTTGGGTTTGTGTGGATTCTACAGAAGATTTGTTAATGGATATTCTCACATGGCAGCCCCCCTTACAGATCTTACAAAGAAAGGAGCATTCCTATGGACAGATAAGGCACAAGGAGTCTTCAACAAGTTCAAGCACATAATGAGCTCATGTCCATTGTTGGCCCTACCACATTTCACAAAGCCCTTTGAATTGCAATGTGATGCTTCAGGTGAGGGAGTTGGAGTTGTTCTCATGCAAGACAAGCACCCCATTGTCTTTGAGAGCAGAAAGTTGAGAGGAGCAAAAAAATCTTAATCAATATATGACAAAGAAATGCTTGCTATTATGCATGCATTATCTAAGTTTCATCAATATTTGGTGGGGAGTAAATTTGTTGTTAAAACTAATCATAACACTCTTACACACTTTATGCACCAAAAAGATATAAATGAAAAACAACAGAAATGGGTAAGTAAGCTCCAAGCATATGACTTTGACATTGAATATGTCAAAGGGAAAAATAACATAGTGGTCGATGCCCTTTCAAGAAGGCCTCATTTGCAGTCACTTTGTGAGTTATCAGCAAATTGGAAGGAGTTAGCTGCTGCTGATTATGCTAAAAAACAGTTTGCAACCAGCTTGCTTGAAGGTCATTTGGTTGATGAAAGGTATAAGTTGGTTGATGGGTTAATTTTTTATAAAGGTAGAATCTTTTTAATGCATGAATCTAAGCTTAAAAAGAAGATTCTACAGTCGTTTCATGATGTCCCCCTTGTTGGTCATCAACGCATATTCAAGACTTACAAGCAGATTAGAGAAAGGTTTGCTTGGAAAGGGAAGAAGGAAGAGATCATGAATTACATAAGAGAGTTCTATTTTCCAAAAGAATAAGAATGAACATTCCTTTCCAGCTGGTTTGTTGCAGCCCTTGCCAATTCCAAATCAAAAATGGGAGAGCATCGCAATAGATTTCATCACTGGGTTGCCTAAGGTACAAGGAAGTAATTGTATTTTTGTGGTGGTAGATAGATTGACTAAGTTTTCACATTTTTATGCTATCACAACTTCATTTACAGCAACTCAAGTGGCTGAGATATTCTTTAGAGAAGTTTTCCGGTTGCATGGTTTTCCTAAAACCATTGTCAGTGATAGGGACAGCAAGTTCCTAAATGCTTTTTGGCAAGAGATCTTCAGGCTGAGTGGTACTGTGCTTACTCCAAGCACTAGTTATCATCCACAAACAGATGGGCAATCCGAGATTGTCAACAAGTGGCTAGAAGGCTACCTTAGAAATTATGTTTCAGGGCAGCAAAGAGCTTGGATTAAGTGGCTTCATTTGGGAGAGTACTGTTACAACTCTTCCTATCATATGTCAATTAAGATGTCTCCTTTTATGGCTCTTTATGGTTATGATGCTCCTAACTTTGTAGATTTGGTGTTTAGTGATAGTAGAGCTCCACAGGCAAAGGATATGCTTCAGCAGAACCAAGACATCTTGAAATCTCTCAAGGAAAATCTGCAACAAGCTTAAAATTAGTAGAAGTTATACGTTCATCAGCAGCGTGTTGAGAGATCTTTTGAAGTAGGAGAAATGGTCTACCTGAGACTTCAGCCCTATCGACAATCTATCCTTAAGAAGAGTGTTGCAGAAAAGTTAAAACCACGTTATTATGGTCCCTTCAAAGTCACCAAAAGGATTGGTGAAGTTGCATATGAGTTGGAGCTTCCAGCTAAAAGTAGGGTGCATAACATCTTTCATGTGTCACGCCTCAAGAAGGCACTTGGGCACAATGTTGTGGCTACTTCAGAATTACCTCTATTGGATGAGGAAGGTCAGTTAGTGTTGATTCCAGAAGAGATTCTTGACACTAGAGAACATTCTTTGAGAAGAACAATCAAGGAGTACTTGGTTAGATGAAGGAACTTGCCTATTGAAGATGCCACGTGGGAAGGAGAACATATTTTGTTGCATCCATCTTCATGGTTGCTTGAGGACAAGCAATCTCGAGGAGGGCGGACTGTAATGTCCCCTTCTCACCAGTGATCAGCTCAGTTACTCTCAGCCTATTCCGGAGGCCCATAGGCTCGTTGAGGTAAAATTAGGGTTTTCTTCCTTGGAGGTTTGAGGCATTTTTTTGGGTGTTTACTATTTATAGTAAATACTATTTTTAGCAGTGGTCCTGTTGGCAATGCTTCAGTGTGTTCTTTTCTTGTTGGAGCAGTTGGTATTTTTGTTGCAAACTTCAATATGCAGTATTTGTGACATGTTTTTAATTTCAAGGCATTAATGTTATAATTTGCAGTTGACCCCTTAGCCTAGTGGAATAACTTGAATTTGTGTTTAAAAGAGAGGATTCAAGTGGGACACCTTCATTAAGGTGTTCTAATATTTTTTAATAAGTTTTTATGTGCGTTGAAGTGGGTCGCCTTTTTGAGGAATTGTGAATTTTGGAAATTTGAAAAGCTTCTCCTGTGGCTTTTGGCGTGCCTTGAAGGGAAGTTGATGAGTTTTATTCTTTTCTATAAAAGTGAAGCTTGCTCCAGCATTTGGTATCCATGAAACTTTGCTATTATTATGCTGTCGAAATGACAACTGAATTATTGCTTCAAGGAAAGCTTACCTCCTAGCCTCTTGTCCAATTTCGTGTTTGAAAGATAACACCTAGTTGGCTATTTTGCTACTTCTCAATATCAGACTAGCAGATTGAGCTCATATTTTGAAGAATTCTGGAGTTTTTGTCAATTTTGGTTTTGCTGGTTTATCTACAGCTGAAGGTGATTTTGATTCATAGCTTTAAATTCAAATTGAATTTGATTCTAGGTATTTAATCAATGAAATTGCTGACCTTGGGTGACCCTTCATGCCCATTTTGAGATTTTATTTTGGAGAATCTGATTTTTAAAAGAAAATCACCCCTTCAAGGAGGGTCATACCTTTCTAGAGTGCTTTGGAATTTGTGCAAGAATTATATATGGAGTTTTGATGTTGTTTGGTGATCAGAATATGGGCGCCTACCTCCTAGGACTCTGCAAAAGACATCACTTCATTCCTAGGTATTTTGAATGAGTTATGAATATTTTAGTGGGTTCACAGTTGCTGGTTCTTCATTCCAGTTTGCTGATTTTACTTATCAGACTTTAGAAGTTCAGATTTTTTATTCATTATCAGCAATTAGAGAGATAATTATTTGTATGGGATCATCCAATACTCGTGCTTTGAAGCTATTGTAATTTACATGTAATTTGCAGCTCTTTCTTATTTGTAAGACTGTAAACAATAGTACTATTCCAGTCCCTGTTTGCTGCAATTTATTTCTCATTTCTCACATTAAGTACCCCTGGATGGTTTACCGCCAATGTGGATAATTGAATTTGTATCTCTCTTGTACCCACTTTCAAGTGGTGAATCCCCACTCTTAAGTGGATGCTCACCACAGCGGATGAATTAGATAGTTGAATCTTCATGGTTGGTTATCCGCCTGAGTTTACTTCCTATTTGTAATAATTACTCCGTCATATGTTAGCACCTCGCGCTCACTGGGATCTTGTGTGCACATTCTTGACGTTGAGTTTTGTTTCCAGTTCAGTTGTATTCAATTTCTGTATCAAGTTGAATCCTAGGGATCCTCTGACCATATGCCCGCCCCTCTTCCTTAAGTGGTTTTAGGGCGCATTCTTGGTTAGAGTTGCTTTGATAGATTTTAAATTTGGAGCTAACGCTAATCAAGTTGGCCAAGTGCTGGTTTGTGTTGTGCAATTCAATGAAAAAATTGGTTAGCATATTTCACATACCAACATGTAAATCACAAACGAAGTTAAGTCCGCAATGTTCCAGTTGACCACACAAAGCAAACTCACCATCAACGAGCCCACTAGTGGTATGGATAGATGAAGTTTGCTCAAACTGAAGACCACATTCTACAATTACTATCTACCACTTGCATGAAACAAAATCTATTTACTTTACTCTAAAATCCTACTTGAAGTAGAAGGACAAAGAAACCTCGCTAGCTACTCACAACAAAAAATGAGATCATTATCAATGAAAACTCTTTTTATTGAGAGTGTTCACAACAATTTCTTACAAAGTTTTCAAAGGAAAAACTTTCCTTCTTCTTCAAACTACACTATTGATCTACGCTAAGCTATTTCTAAGCTATCACCTAGCTGTCTCTCTATTCTAATATCTGATCTTCATCTAATCAATTACAAATGAGGGGGGATGCCCCTTTATATAGCTGGCCAAGTCCAATGGATGACTCAGATTACAATCAGATGGACGGTTCAGATCGAGCCACATAAGCCCTAACCCTAAAAACCACCACCAAGAAGAGGGGTAATAAATGAGTAATTAATGTCCACCATCTTCTAGAAGATTCCTATTTGGAAACACTTTCGCATGGTTCTTGTTCTTCTTCTCGACTGCAAATTCGATGAGTCTGATCAACGCTACTTCAACTTCTTGGACTGGGGTATGGCAGGCACGTTCTCGATCTGAAACTTCAAGGATGTAACTTTTTAACTTGTTTGATGGTGACTTTCGTCCTTCCTGCCACTGCATCTTGAGTTGTATGAAGCACGCTGGAGAATCTCTTTTGGGGTCATCGAAGGACTTTACACTTTTAAGGGGAATTTCTCTGCTTTGCTCTTTAGCCCATTCCGCTGTCATTCTTTAACATTGAATCCTTTTGTTCACTCCTCATCCTTAGCCTTAAGGGAATTTTAGTTCCTGAGGATTACTCTTTAACGCCTAGGTCTTCATCATTTCTTCATCCTCATCTTGAAGGATTCTCCAATCTTGGACTCGACCCGTTCTCCCTTTGCCACTCGCCTTCCTGAGCTAGGTGCATACTAGGACAACACTTAGCCATTTCTTGTAACTTTTCTTCTTTCGAGGTTGAAATGTAGTCTTGGAGTACTTGCTCCATCTTCCTAAGTCATCATGCCTTGGCCTCGGTGTTCACCCTGCAAAACAAGCAAGGAGAAGAGCATCAGAACACTTCATAATATAAATTCACTTCACTCACCTAATTTCATGCTTTGACTCTCAAGGTTTGAGTGATCTTTGGATCTGATGGGGTTTATCACTTTTTCTCTAGTAAACTTCATCCTCAAATTCTTCATGCCTTAGCCAAATTTCCAACCCATCTTGTGCTCTGCTTCCTGTGTACCTTGAAGTTGTGCCTTAGAAACTTTATCCAACTTGACAGCGTGTTAAGAGGGTGTTGTTTGATTCCTCTCTATCTTAGAAAATTTTCAACCCAGCATGATATCCCCCTTTTTGCCTTAGCCAAATTTCCAACCCATCTGCCTTAAAAATAATTCATTTCCTCTAGAATATTTCATCAAGCAGGTGTCTAAGTAAAATCTGCATCTCAAAGTCTCCAACAGGGCGTGAAGAATTTCAAAATCATATCCTTGTTCAAGATATCCAGTACCCAGAAGGAAATTCTTCCCAGAAGACATCAAATTCATGTGTCTACAAACGAAGGGGTACTTTTAATTTTTAAACCTTACAAAAAATATTTCTCACCAAAGTTTATTCTTATTCCGCCTACCTGGGCGTATTTTCAAGGTTCAACCTTCAATTCATTACCCAGGAAACTGTCCAAGCATCCCTCCTATCTCAGGCGCATGTGAGAGGGTCTACTTCCAATTTCAAATACTTAGAATATTTTCTTGCTTCCTCAACTTGCAAGGGCGCACTTGACATATGCTACTTATTTCTATGCCTTAGAAAATTTTCTGACTTCAACCTCTAACTTGGGCGCATTTGACCCCTGAACCGTTCAATTTCACTTGCCTTTGAAAATTTTAAGTCCTCTTTCAAGTTTGGGCACATTTACCTAGGCAAGCTTCTAGTTTCATTGCCTTAGAAGAATTTTCAAGTTACACTTAATCGTGGGCGCATTTACCATGGCCTACTTCAAGTTTCTATACTTAATCAAATTTACTCAACCCATCATTCTCAAGGGCGCATATGGAGGTAGCTACTTCAAATTCCAATGCCTTAGCAAGTTTTCAAAGCCTGCTCTTTCAAGTTTGGGCGCATTTTCTCCCTCAAGCTTTCATTTTCACAAACTTAGAAAATTTTCATGGCTTGTCTCCAGTTGGGCGCATATGAGGGTGGCTACTTTCATTTTTGAGGACTTGGAAAAATTCCCAACTCAGCCTCTCCAAGTTTAGGTGCATTTGGGACCTTGAGCTTCAAATTTCCTAGACTTAGTGAAATTTTCATGGCTCTTCAAGCTTCTAGGGCGGATTTGAAGGTGTCAAGCTTTCAGTTTATCAGACTTGGATGAATTTTCCAGCTTTTTGTTTGACTTAGGGCGAATTGTTCATGATGCCCTCAGCTTGCCCTAACCTGCTATTTTTAGAAAATTTCTCAAATTTTGCAATTCAAGCTGATCTCAAGCTCCGGAAGGTTGGATTTTTGCTTTGCCTCGAACCTCGTGACGTGACTGAGTTGTTGGCGCCTGATGCTTGCATGCCTCTGCTATTTTTAGTAGCCTACTAAAAATAGTAACTGTTCAAAATGAGCTCAAACTTTGCGTGTAAACTACCTGAAGGATGTTGATCGTGATTGGATGTTGCTTCTGTGTGACTCTCGTGTTTCACCCTACTTTTTAGGAAACCCTAACTCTTCTGCATGGCCTGCTAAAAATAGTAAGTGTTTGATTTTCGAACCTCTACAACTCCGTTTGATCTGAAATTCGCTCCATGGGGTCCTCATGATCAAGTTGATTTATTCACACTGTCATCTCGAGCTGACTTGCTATTTATAGCATGTTTTTGGAGGTGTTTTACTATTTATAGCAATTGCCTGATCTTGAGACTTCCACAACTCCGTTCAGCTTGAAATTTGAATGACGTGACCCTCATGGGATGACCTACCTGTTCACACTGGCACCTGCTGCTGACTTACTATTTATAGCCTGTTTCAGGAGTGACTTACTATAAATAGTAAGTGCTCCGATTGCCCTCAAATTTTACCAGTAAATAGCTCGAAAGATACTGATCGCAGTGGGATACACCGATTTTTGAAAATTTTGGCATTTGACCCCTCATTTTGGGTCTTGAAGCTGGAAACCCTAATCGGACTTGCATGTTGCTCAAATGGTCTCCGTTTGACCCTGTTCCTGTTGCATGCCGATCAGTTTGTGATACTGAAGTGCTGGGGAGGGCTGCCAGAGTGGATTTGCTAAAAATAGTAAGTTCCCGAAAAAGTGACCAACTCTGTTTGCATGTCATATCACTAAGTAGCTCTTGAAAAACCCATAAGGAATAACCTGACATGCGCTGAAAAGTCCTGCATGCAAACCCTAAAAATAGCCTTTGAAGACGGCTCCTGAAAAAGGTCCTGATCCTGGTTTGCATGTTACACCACTGTGAAGCGTTCGAAAAACCCACAAAGAATGTTCAGACATGCATAGAAAATTCCAACATGCAAACCCTAAAGATAGCCTCCGAAGGCTGAGTGTTGAAAGTCATCATCTCATCTTGCATGTTATATCATCGCGTAGGTCTCGAAAAACCAAGAAATATTCTCCAGACATGCATTGAAAAACTTCGCATGCGAACCCTAAAATTTACCCCTGAAGGCGAACTTGCTAAAAATAGAAAGTTGTCAGATCTGGCTCAAAATTTGCAGACAAGCAGCTTAACATGTCCTGGATGCAGTGTAACAATCAGAATTTTAGAAGTGCTAAGAAAAATGTCCCAAATTAGGTACTTACTAAAAATAGTAAGTCATCAGAATTCACTGAAATTTTTCCGGGAACCTGCTGGAAGCATGCTGAATACATTGCCAACCTCAGATTTCAATTCATTCACTCCATTTGACTTCAAACTGGTCGGAAGACTCAAAACCCTAATTCTCAAACTTAGCCAAAATTTCACATCAGACGAGCACATCTCCAGAAAGACAGACAAAACAAGAGAGAGACAACAGGAAAACTAACTAAAATCAAGCCAAAAGTCCGAAATGAAGCAAAAATTAGGGGGTCCCCATTTGCAATGGGGCGATGTGTGAAAAGGTCACAATAGGAGAGAGTTTCTATTTATAGAAAGTTGGCTAATCAGCTTTGATCATCTTTATTCTTCATTGGGATCACTCTAGTGCAATTAGTTTCCAATTCCGATGCATTCCGACAGCTCTACAAAATGAGTATATTAATGGGTATATCTTAATTAAATTACTAAAGTTGCTTAAAATTAATTAAAATATTTAAAAAGGCCCTTAGTATCATAGCTCATCGGAACTAGGATGAAATGCCTTGACTCATGGATGCATTAAACAGGGACCTTGCGTATCAAAATATGATTATTTTAATGACAAGGTCATTTTCGGAGTAAAAAGATGTTTTAATTAAAAAGTGCATCTTAAAAAAGGAAGCTTCTAGAGAGTTATTGAAAAAGTATAAAAGGGATTTTTAGAGCTCATTTGTGCATTCTTGGATTATTGTTTTCACTTTAACTTTTGGAGAGCTTTCTCAAGCTTCTTAGGTTTGTGTAATGTCCCCATTTTAGTCATATGCTCTTCGGTGACTGATAGCCTATTTCTGGAAGCCCGTAGGTTCGTCAGAGGTAAAATTAGGGTTTCCTATTTTATAGGGGTTTTGAAGCATTTTTGATGAAATGAAATGAAAGATTTTAATGACATCCACAAGACTAAACAGTCTATGGGACCAAGACACAACTTAATTTTCTTTCATGCTCTTTTCTAAATCAGATCTCCTACTATTGATTTTGACCAGAAGGCTAGTCGTTTGGTTGATCCTATCCTCCTCAAATAACTGTTGCATATCGTCCATACACAAACTATTTGCATACTGTTTACAGATGTCTTCATAAGCTGTGCATTCCATCAAGAAGTGTCGTTCCGTCTCAACCACCCCCTTATTGTAGAAAATGCAGGTTCTTTCTTCCCATGTTTCCTTAGGAGACTTCCATCTACTGGTCTCACATCTAAGATGATACGATCCTGTCCTCAGCTATGCAACTAACACCCTCGCTTTCCCTTTAATAGCAGCCCCTAAATATGTTTTTTCACCATGATCCTTTGTCGGGTTAAACTCTTTGACGTAGTAAGCTTTTTTTCACCCAATCCGATTTGACCACATGGCAGTCCTAAATTTTTCCTTCACATAATTTTTTATTTCACTATTTGTGCTAGGACACTCCTGTAATTTGATGTCCCACTTGTTCAACCACTTGTTCTGCTTCATCCAGGTTTTCTTTCTACGGTTTAGCGACTCCTCCATAACCGCTTTGGGCCACCGGTGGTTGTCCATGTGATGGTTTGCATGTAAGAGTTTTTGATGCATGTCTAGTGGAGGTTTTTGGGTTTTAGGAGAGCTTCGGGATGGTGTAACATGCAACTCCATTTGACAACCTTTTCCGGCACTTGCTATTTTTAGCCTGCACATCGGAGTTTCAAAATTTGGATTGCAGATTCTTTTTGGGTTTTCAAAAAGCTTCGTAGTGATATGACATGCAGATACATTGGGCAACATTTCAGAGTTTACTATTTTTAGTAAGCTCTATTTATGGCAGTGCCATCTTGGGCAGTAGCATCAACAGTCAGTTTAGTTTCCATTTTAGGCAGTGTAGTTTGGAGCATATTTGGCTTTCAGCATTTTGAGGCTCATTTTGGGTAAAATGATTTATTCAAGTCATTAATGTTATAATTTCTTATTAATCGAAAGTTTGAGTCCATCTCGAGAACGAAGTAAAAGCTGAAGTGTAAGTCAGAGTCGTAGTCGGGAAGAGAAAAAGACTCCCATGACAAGAAAATATACAAAGGCAGAGGGGTGAGAAATAGCAAGGCATTACCGCTCCCTGACAAAGCGTATGTGGACCTTTCCAATCAAGCCAATAAATGATTAGTACAATCACCACCAGAGAAAGAAGATTGGGAAGGAGAGTCCACATACTCACTATTAGAAACATACAAAAATAACATCTAATGCATGGAAGAATTACTACTCATAGAAGAGCCGATAGTTGGAGGATTTGAACCTAAAATACCAAGACAAAGGGAGCACATGAAAGACTTTGAGGGAAACCCAAACATGTGGAAAGTTAAGATAGGATAAGTAGAGGATTCTTACATGGTCGAGAGTGCAAGAGAAGAATTGGAATGTACAAGTCAAAACTCCCCAACTAGGTTCTAGTCACAAAGGTTGCATCAAGGAAGAAAGATGGTGACTCCCTTGGCAAGTTTGAATGTGGAGAGGTAGAAACTCTTGAAATTTATAGGCAATGGATCACAGGATCCTCTATGAGATTGTAAAACTTGTGAAACAATATGGATAGCTAATGGCTAGGATGATAGATCCTATTGGTTAGATCATTTCTAGCAACCTTGAGAGGTATAGTGATAGATTGGTACACAAAGCTTGAAGCAGCCTCCAAAACTACATGGTAGATGTTAAGGAAAGCATTTGAAAAATAATTCAAACTTATCTGAGATGACAATGAGATAGTAGCAAAAATCTACCAGATGAAGTAGAGGAAGCATGAAAATGTGAGCTTAAAATCATAGGCCCAAAGAACTCTTGTTAAAATTGGAAACATAACCGGCTAATGGTCTAAAAAAGCGATGGTTCATTGAAGGTCTACTTCCGTCATTAAGAAAAGATGAAGGTAGTACCACCTTCTTCCTATTCAGAAGCCTACAATCAGGCAACGTACATAGAAAGTGAAGATAAAATGTCCTCGCACAATAAAAGAAAAATAGAGGAAGATGGAAGTTTGGATTACAACAGTGACAATGAATCGGGAAGGGTACAAGCGCTCAAGAGGGACATGCTCCGAATGATGAAAGAATTGAAGGCTTAAAAAGAAACTGAAATGAACCTTGTCCGGAAGGTGTAAATTTTTTATGGTTTTCTCTATTTGATAGATCCTCAATTTTATCAATCTTAACCAAGAATGGTGGAACATAGATTGACCCAACCCAAAAATATGCATAAACAGTATTGGCAAAGTAGAATATGATGTTTCAGACCTTATTTAAATCTGATTTTTTGCAGAATATTATACTCAGAAATTTATAACAGATTACCCAGTCTCAGAAATTACTCAAAATACACTGGCAATGTGGCTACAGAGGGTATATATATGCATTATGAAGATAAACTAATGACTGAAACAGTATTAAAACATATTTCATCCACCGTGGACACACTAAGACCAACCTAACCATACATCACAGCTCACAGAATGGTCTATAAATTTGCGACAGCAGACTTGATACAAATTCTGACTGTATTAGGGCTGAAATACACAGATAGCAGACTTAGTTTTCTACAGCAAACACTAGACTCTTTTTCTCAGCAGATAATTTGATTACAGATCAAGATACTAACATTTCATGCAAACAAAGTGCTCAAACCTGGAAAACACATAGCCATGAGTCAAGAATGAGCTGAAGTTGCGACAGGGACGCCACAATATGCTTGTTAACCACATAAATCTGCTTTCACATCGACCAGCTGTAATATCCCTTGCTACTTCTAATCTAAGTTTAAGCTCTCAAGGAATATCTTAAGGGTTTCCAAAATGCAAAACAAAGATCTTGATAACTATAACCTTCTAAAACTTTAGGATTTTTCACTTAAAGGAGAGGAAATAGATCAAAATGTCAATGTTCACACTTCTTAAACCACTCTAGAAAATTCCCTTCAAAACTGGCCTAAGTTTGCTTCAAGGAATTTTGTCAAACACTTCACTTGCAACCTCTTAACTTGCTGTTTCTGAGTTTTCATTTTGTTTTGCTTGTCTTCAGTTGGTCACAAATGGATGTAAATGCTTTGCAAACAACACTATGATAGCTATGCAATGATCTACGATCACAATGCAATTCTTTTTGTCTTTTCAATTGCAAATACATGAACTTCTACAAAAGAAATGTGCACCTACAGCCAAGTAGCATTCTACAAACACTTGGCACGCATGCTATTAAGTTGATCATGATAGATAGTTAACATGCTCAATTACAACTATATCAGACCAGCAACTTATAACTCCTTTATTGCAATGTGATGTCAACTACAATGCTGATATAAAATGAGCCAAGACTCTTGGCATTACAACATATGCAATCTATGCAAATTCTGAGTACAAATTGCAGTCTTGGTATTAAATCTAGAATGCAATGAATATGCAACAAATGGCAAAAGGAACCTATTGTGATATTTTCACACATAACCCCATTCAAAATGGGGCCCCCCTAATTTTTTGCTCCGTTCGGGTCTTTTGGCTTTGGTTTTGGGTTTGTCTCTCTCTGTCGATTCTTTTTGTTTGGTGATGTACTTGCCATTTGACCTAGATTTGAATTTTGGCCAAGTCTGGAGGGCTTTCTGATGAATTAGGGTTTACAATCTTAGCAATTCTACCTTCGAGGGCCATTTTTAGGGTTTGCATGTTGGAATTTTCAATGCATGTTAGCATAATCTTTCTGGGTTTTTTGAGACCTTCGTAGTGATATAACATGCAAAACAAGATGATGACTTTCAATGATTCAGACTTCAGAGGCTATTTTTAGGGTTTGCATGTAGGATCTCTCAGTGCGTATCTACATAATCTTTCTAGGTTTTCCGAGAGCTTCGCAACGAGGTAACATGCAAGCAGAGTTGATCACTTTTCCGGGACTTGCTTTTTTAGCCAGTGCTCGCATGTTGATCATTTTTCTGGGTTTTTCTGTGTTTTTTGAGATCTCTCGGGTTGTGTGACATGCAAACTCATCCAAAAGCTGATTGGTCACTTTTTCGGACACTTAACTATTTTTAGCAGGATCACTCTGGCAGTTGCCCAGCACTTCAACATCACGAACACAACGACATGCAACAAAAATGGGGTCAAACAGAGATCTTTTAGGGTTTCTAGCTTTGGGACCCAAAATGGGGGGTCAAACACGAGAATCTCCAAAAGCCAATGTATCCCATTGTGATCAGTATCTTTCAAGGAATCCACTGGTAAAATTTGAAGGCGATCTGAGCACTTACTATTTATAGTAATTCACTTCTAAAACAGGGCTATAAATAGTAGGTCAGCGCGAGACACCGATGTGAGCAAGTCAAGCAAGTGACAAGGACCCCATGGAGCGAATTTGAGATCAAACGGAGTTGTAGAGGTTTGAAAAAGAGGCACTTACTATTTTTAGCAAGTCCATACAAAGGAATTAGGGTTTCCTAGAAAGTAGGGCGAGACACGAGGGTCACACAGAAGCAGCATCTAGTCACAATCAACATCCTTCAGGCAATCTGCACGCAAAGTTTGAGCTCATTCTGAACAGTTACTATTTTTAGTAAGTTGCTAAAAATAGTAGGTGCATGCAAGCATCAAGCGCCAACAACTTAGTCATGTCACAAGGATCAGGACAAAATGAAAATCAAGCCTTTCAAAGCTCGAAATTAGCTTGAAATGCAAAAGTTGCAAAACTTTCTAAAAATAGCAAGTTAGGGCAAGCTAAGGGCATCCTCAACAATCAGAAGAATCACCTCTCGAAACTGCCTCGAGTCTGGAAATAAGCTAGAAAATTCATCTAAGTCTAACAAAAATGAAAGCTCAACCTCTTAGATGCACGTCAAGGGGCAAACAGATGAGTTGAGATTTGGCTAAGGCATCAAAAATGGAAGCTCACAAGGCAAAATGCACCCAAGCTTGAGGAGATATGGTATGAAATTTGTTTAAGTCTGCTAAATTGGAAGTAGAGGACGCCAAATGCGCAAATTTGTTAAAGTCTGCTAAATTGAAAGTAGAGGACCCCAGATGCGCCTTAACTTGAAGGAGGCTAGAAATGTGACTAAGTGTTGAAAACTTGAAGCTCAGGCCTCCAAATGCACCTTGAGAAGAAGACGAGGCCTTGAAATTTTCTAAGGCATTGAAATTGGAAGCTCCAAGGTCAAAATGTGCCCAAGGAAGAGAGAGGCCATTCAAATTTTTCTAAGGCATGGAAAGTTGAAGTATCAAACCCTAAATGTGCCTTTGAGAATGTTGGGTTGAGAAAATTTGAAGTATTGTTGATGTGTTTTTCGTGACCGCACCAACGCAGAATAAAGTCACCAACGGCTACCCTATTCTCTCTTCATCAAAGTATCCAGCACGCTAAGATTGCGAGAGAGTTCGTGCGTTCAACTCCAAAGTTCTTTCAATGCGAATAGTCTCAGTTGGCTCAATGTGATTTGCTAGTATTTCAAGGGGACTTATGGAATTGTTCAGCAGCAGAGGAAGGGGTTTTCATAATTCGACAGATTTATCAATGAAGCACAGGTTTCCTATTCTAACCAGAAAGTACTGAATGCAAATGGTGCAGGGTTTAGAGAGTCTAAATCTATTCTAAGTGCGGGATATGGAGCTCAACTTCAGCAAACTTCAACCAAACTTCGCTTTGCCTCGCCTCGGACAGCTTCCATGGAGTCGGTGCAATCTTCAGGGGAGATGACTAAAGATGTTCAAACCACCACTTGACATGAAGATACCATCACAACGATGCATACCATCATTCAAACTGTGATTGAAGTTAGGCCCACAATGTTTCCAGTTGACCACACAAGGTGAACACACCATCAGTGAGCCCGCTAGTGGTATGGATAAGCGAAGCTTGCTTAGATCAAACACCACATTCCACAGCTAACATCTACTTGCATAAAAATGAAATTACGCTACTCTATGCTACTTGAAGTAGAAGGGCTGAAGAAACCTCGCTAGCTATCCATAACAAAGACGAATTTCACCATCAATGAAAAGATCTTTTATTATGAAATTTTTACACAACAATCTCTTGCAAAAGTTTTCAAAGGAAAACTTTCCTTCTTCAACTACACTATCAATCTATACTAAGCTACTTCTAAGTTGTTCCTCTACTCTGTCTACTGTCTAACTTAATGTCTATTCTAATGAGGTACAAATGAGGGGGGGATGCCCCTTTTATAGCTGGCCAAGTCCAACGAACGGCTCAGATTACAATCGGTTGGATGGCCCAGATTGTGCCACCTCAGCCCTAAACAAGATTCACCCTAAAAACCGCCACCAAGAGGAGTAGGGTAATAAATGAGCCATTAATGTCCATCATCCTTCTAGAAGATTCCAATCCAGAGATGCATTCGTACTGTTCTTGTTCTTGACTGCAGACTTGATCAAACAGGTTCAACTTTGGGTACGGTAGGCACGTTCTCATTTTTGAAATTCCAAGGCCGCAACCTCATTCTTTTGCTCGACAATGATTTTCTTCTTGATGTTGTTCTTCAACTTAGAAGTACTTGAGGACGACCTTCTTCTCTCCATCCCGAGCTTTGAAAACATTTCTTCTTTGTCACTGGAGTTGGGCACATACTAAGTCTCAACACTTAGCCATTTTCTCCAAGTATTTGCTTCATCTCCCCAAGTCATCATCGTTTAGTCTCGACGTTCCTCCTGCAAAACAAGCAAGGAGAAGAGCATCAGAACACTTCATAATATAAACTCAACTTACCTGATTTTCATGCTTTGATCTTTAAGGTTTGAGTGATCTCTTCATCTGATAGGATTCATCGTTTTTCCTCTAACCAACTTCATCCTCAAATTCTTCATGCCTTAGCCAAATTTCCAACCCATCTTGTATTTTGCTTGGGCGTACTTCACTCTGATATTTCATCCAAGTCAGGCTCGAGAAAAATGCCTTCATCAGGAATTTGATAAAAAATTATCTAGGTGGCCCACCTTCAAATTCATCCGCCAAGGCGACATATTTCAACATCTTTTTCCTTTCTTGCCTTAAAAAAAATTTCAAACTTTTACTTAGGAAATTCATTATTTAAGTGCCCATCAAATTATCCATCTGGAAAGCCTCGGCGAAGTGCAAAAGACTTTAAAATCAATTCCTTGTTGAAGATCTTCAATACCCAGAAGAAAATTTTCTTCAAATTTTGTTGAATTCATGGGTATACAACGAACGGTTTCATTTAATTTTTCTTGAATTTTGAACCTTAGAAAAATAATTCTCAACAAATTTATTTCATTTCCTCATCCCTATGAGTGCTTTGTTGCTCTAACTTGAAAACTTGAAAACTTTTAATCACCCCTGCAATGCTAACATCCTCTAATTTCTCCACTGGCAATTTCATTCATATCTCAGGAAATTTCATCACTTCAAGTCCAAGGGAAAATTTTCCTCTAGAAAGGTGGAATTTTGCTAACACTTAGAAATATATTTAAACCCCATCAATATTAGGCATCAAGGAAGAATTTGCCTTAGAAAATTTTCATTTTATCAACTCACTTAGGAAAATTTTTCTTTGAATGTCTTGGGCGCACTTGTATGTCATGAAGAATATATTCTCTTTTAAATTCCAACGCCTAGCACACTTTATTCTCCATTTTCACCTTCAACGCCTTAGTAATATTTATCTCCTAGCATACTCCAAGACGGGCGCATTTTTGATGTCATGAGGGATGAAATATTCAACGCCACCCTTGACTCTTCTTCTTCTTGGCGCATTTGAGAGGGTGAGAGGGATTTTAACTTTCAACCCCCAACATGTGACCCTTGAGCTCCCTTGTTTTGTCTTTACATGCCCTTATTTGGGCGCATTTAAGCATGGGAGGAGGATGGAGTTTCCAACGCCCCTTTGACTTGTTGACTCTTCCTTCTTATGGGTGCATTTCCTATGGTGAGGGGGATGAAGTCTTGTCTTCTTCTTAGCTAGGCTGGGCGCATATCATGTATGAGGGAGAATGAAACTTCAATGCCACCTTTGACCACCTTGGACCCCTTATGAACTTGGGCGCATTTGTCACCTTGAGGAGGATAACTTCTTTGACCCTTTGACTTGCTTGTAGCATGGGCGCATATTATACTTGCTAAAGAATGAGCGCATTTTGGCTAGGCTAGGGGATGAATTTCACACTTAGAGATTTTTCAAATCATCTACTTGAAGAGGGCGCAAATGGAGGCATGAGGTGAATGAACTTATGCCTTAGAATATTTTTCTATCAGCCATCAAGCCGGGCGCATTTGGAGGTGGCAGGAGGATAAACTAACACTTAAAATATTTTCATCACCTTATTTCTCCTTGGCAAGTTGGGCGCATATGGAGGGTGGAGCAGGACATTAGACATTTTGCATTTTCCTCAACATCTCTGGCTACAATGGGCGCATTTCTTAGGTCCTGTAGGATGAAACTCTAACTTATAAAAAATTTCATCTCATGCCTGTGAGGAGGGCGCATTTGGAGGTACTTGCAGGATATCTTCAATACTTTGAATTTTCATAACCACCACAAGGCAAGTTGGGCGCATTTTACATGTCCAGCAAGATAAACTCCAGACTTGGAAGTTTCCTCAGCCACTGCCAACTTCTTCGTGTCCTACTATTTATAGTAAATCCTCTGATTTCCATACTTATGAAGCTCGGATTAATTTAAAATTTTAAGCATAGGACCTTCATGACTCTGTTAGCCCGTTCACACTGTTATCCTGAGCTGACCTGCTAAAAATAGTAAGTTTCTGAAGGTGATTTACTATTTATAGTAACTGCCTATTTCTAAGACCTCCACAGCTCCGTTTGACTTGAAATTCGAATGACGTGCTCCTCATCGGACGACTTGCCTGTTGACACTGGCGCCTGCTGCTGGTTTACTATTTTTAGCCAGTTTCTGGAACACCTTACTATAAATAGTAAGTGTTCTGTTTGCCCTCAAATTTTACCGGTGGATAGCCTGAAAGATGTTGATCGCAGTGGGATACACCGGTTTTTGGAAATTCTGACCTTTTGCCCTTCTTTTTGGGTCCCGAAGCCGGAAACCCTAATTTGACTTGCATGCATATCAAACAACCTCCGTTTGACCTCATTTTTGTTGCACTTCGCCCAGTTTGTGGTTCTGATGTGCTGGGAGAAAGCCGTCGAAATGAATTTACTAAAATAGTAAGTTGCTAAAAAAGTGACTACCTCACTTTGCATGTCACACCACTGTGTAGCTCTCGAAAAACCCATAAGGAATATGCAAACATGCAAAGAAAACCCTGACATGCAAACCCTAAAAATAGCCACCGAAGGTTGAACTCTGAAAGTCATTATCTCATTTTGCATGTTACACCATTGCGAAGGTCTCTGAAAAACCCAGAACGAATCTCCAGATATGCACTAAAAAACTCTACATATAACCCCTGAAATTTGCTCTGGAAGCTGAATTGCTAAAAATAGAAAGTCGTCCGTTCCAGCTCAAATTTTGCCCGTGAGCAGCTTGACATGTTATGAATGCAGTGTGACTGTTAAAACTTCAAGAATGCTGAAAGAACGCCCTGAATTGCACACTTACTAAAAATAGTAAGTTGCCAGAATCTGATGAAATTTCAGTGGAAACCTGCTGGAAGCATACTGGCCACAATGTTAATCTCTATTTTCAATTTATTCACCTCGTTTGACCTTAGATTGACCAGGAAAGTACAAACCCTAATTTTCAGACTTAGCCGAAATCTAACATCTGACAGGCACATCCCCGGAAAGACAGATAGTAGAAAAGAGAGACAACGGGAACAAACAAAAATCAAGCCAAAAGACGGAAACGAAGCAAAAATTAGGGGGTCCCCATTTGCAATGGGGCGATGTGTGAAAAAGGTCACAACAAGTATCACCCCCAAAATGCGCCCTTGGGAGAGAATGGAAGATTGGAGGCCTTAAAAATTTCTAAGTGTTGTAAAATGAAAGCTTTCCTCCTCATTTGCGCCTTTACTTGGAGATGCCTTGGAATTTGTCTGAGGAGATGAAATTCAAAGTTGGACCCCTTGTGCATGCCCTTGAAGTGAGAGATGATTGAAGACTTTGCTAAGTTGAAGTAGGCACCTCCAAATGCATTGAGGATGGGATATGGAGATGAAAATTTCACTAAGTCCTCAAAATGAAAGCTCCTACCCTCATATGTTCCTTAGCTACTTGAGGTTGGTTGAAAAGTTGACTAAGTCTTGAAAATTGAAAGAAGAGACCCCTATATGCGCCTTGACCTTGAGGAGGGGTAAGAAATTTATCTAAGGCAAAGGAAAGTGGGAGCAAAGAGGGTCATATGCGCCTTGACTTCGAGAGAAAATTTAAAATTTTTCTAAGTGTGAAAATTAGAAGCTTAGACCCCTATATGCGCCTCACCTTGAGAGGAGTTGGTAGTGAAATGTTCTAAGTATCACAAATTGGAAGTAGCTACCCTTGAATGCGCCCTTGGGAGGAGATGGCATAGAAAAGTTTCTAAGTACTTGAAATTGAAAGCTCAAAGTCCCAAATGCGCCTAAGAGTTGAGGGAGAAGTATGAAATTTTCTAAGTGTGGAAAGTTAGAAGCTTGAAGGGCTGAATGCGCCTAGCATGATAAGGAATGAGAAAACCCTCCAAGGCACTAAAAATGAAAGTTAGAAGAGGTAAATGCGCCTTAGTTTGTAAAGGTGCCTTGAAAACTTGCTAAGGCGTTGGAATTTGAAGTAGCACCTAGCAAATGCGCCCAAACTTGGAGGAGTTATAAAAGTTCCTAAGGCATAGAAATTTGAAGTATCAACCCCCAAATGCGCCCAAGGTAAAGAGAGGCACTTGAAAAATATTCTAAGTATGGGGAATTGAAAGCTCACTATGCTAAATGCGCCTTAACTAAGAGGAGGTTGGGAGATTTCTAAGTGTAAAAAATGAAAGTTGAGGGGTCCAAATGCGCCCTTGAGAAAGGATGAAAAACAAGTTGGTGAATTTGATCAAGTGATGAAAGATGAGACCTCAAGGTGTTCAATGTGCCCATCCTGAGGAGCTGAGTGGAGAATTTTCAAAGTCTGACAAAATGGAAGTATAAGGGGCTAAATGCGCCTAAGTCAAGGAGGTGGAGATGAAATTTCCTTGGGAAGTGAAAATTGAAGTTTACCATGTTGAATACACCTAGCTTGAAGAGGGTATTATCAAAGTTAGAAAATTATCTAAGACATATAAAATGGAAGTATGACCCTCTATATGTGCCTAGAAGCTAAGGGGAATGTTTTATGACATTGAAAATGGAGCCTCAAGCTAATGAATATGCCTAGATGGATGAGTGGATGGATGAAATTGTTCTAGGTGTTGGAAATTAATGTTTGATCTAGCAAATGAGACAAGGCTAAAGAAGTGAAGATGAAAGTGAGCCCTAATAAAAAAATTATTTTCAAGGGTGGAAAATATTAAATGAACCCCTTTGTATAGACACTTGAAGTTTTGAAGCTGAGAAATATTTTCCAAGGGGGAATTGATGAAATGTGTGAAGTACGCCTACATATGGGATGAACAAGATTTCTAAGGCGTTTGAAACAAAATTTCTATGATGAAACCATGCCCTTGTCAAGAATGGAAATATTGGAGATAATTTTAATGAATTTCCCAAAAATATTGAGTCAACTGAGAGTCACATGCAGTCAAGGAGGGAAATTTCAAATTTCGAATGAGGAAGGAATCTCTAGCAATAGTAAATTCTTATGACAACTCTATGACGATTGTGCATAATCTTTGTGACAACTCGCCAGTCACCTCTCCCAAATTGGAAATCTTCTAATTAGTGGGGGAGTGAATTAATGGCAACTGCTAAACTGAGCGTCCCTTCTCAATTATATAAACTTTGAAGCTATTCATTTTTCTTCACAAGTTGCAGAGGTGAAATTGTGAAAGTGTTGAAGTGTTGAAGCTGAAAGTGAGTGCTGAGAGGGAGAAAATTCTGAAGTGAGTAAGTTGGGTGATTTTTTTCTAAGAGCTGAAAGTGAGTGTTGAGAGGGAGAAAATTCTGAAGTAAGTTGGGTGATTTTTTTTCTAAGAGTTGAAAGTGAGTGTTGAGTGAGTGAGAAGTTTTTGAGCTAAGTGAAATATTTTTCTAACTGCTGGAGAAGTTCTGAGGCAACTGAGTTCAGTGAAGTTTTTTCTAAGTGCTGAAGGCGATATTGCTGAAAGAAGCTGAAGTTTGGAGTTTGAGTTTCAAAGTCAGAAATCTTGAGGTTTGGAGTTGTGTTGATGTGATTTTTGTGACCTCACCAACCAGGTAGAACAAAGTTTCCAAATGGATCCCCTATTCTCTCTTGAACAAAGTATTCGACGTGCTAAGATTGCGAGTGAGATCACGCCTTCAACTCCAAGGTTCTTTAAATGCGAATAGGCTCAGTTTGGTTGATGTGTGTATGCTGTGTACTCACGAGGGGACTTACGTAGTTGTTCACAAGACGTGTAGTGACAACCAATGTGTGCTTTTGAAGGGGATTTTATGCGCGAATGATTTGGCTTTATGATGCAAGTTTCCTAAAACTAACCAGGATTATGCAGAATTGAATGGTTGCAGAGATTTCTAAAATCTAACTTCTAATCTAAATGCAAATGGATATTACGCTCAACCTAAATGAATTTCGACAAACATTGTTTAGCCTCCTATTGGACAGCGTCAACAAGGTAAGTGCAATCTTCAAAGGGTGAAAATGATGTTCAAATCACGATTCAATAGAGCAACTACCATCACAACGATGCATAACCACCTATGAACCTTGATTGAAGTTAAGTACTGAAAGTCCAGTTGACCACACAAGACGGACTTACCATCAGCAAGAACGTTAGTGGTATGGATAAAAGAAATTCACTTATATCAAGCATAAACATCCATATCTAACTACAAGCATGAAATTAAGTTCCTAATTGAAGTCAAAGGGAATAAGAAACCTCACGAACTATTCCAAACAAAGTTGAAATTCACCATCAATGAAAAGCTTTATTAAGAATAATCTTTTGTGACAATCTCTTACAAAATTCTCTAAGGGAGAATTCCCCTTCTTCTTCAACAATGCAAATGAAAAACTACTCTAACTTAAAAGCTTCTACTCTCTATTCTGCTTCAACAATTGCTCTCTATTCTCTGATTCTATGACTACTAGAGTACAAATGAGGGGGACTCCCCCTTATATAGCTGGCCTGTTTGAATCGACGGCCCAGATCAAATTACAACGGAGGGCTCAGATTGAGCCACCTCAGCCCTAGACGAGTTTGCCCTAAAAACCGCCAGAAGGTGGAGGAGTGGCGTCATAAATGCTCCTAAAAATAGCAGATTCCTCCTTTGACCAGTATGAGCAATTAATGCCCACTAACCTTCTAGAAGATTCTCGTCCATGACCCGGATTCCTTTGCTCTTCTCTCTGACCGCGTACGCTATGAATCTTGCCAACACTGCGTCGACCTCTTCTTCTGAAATTGATGGAGTGAGATTCAACTGATATTCCAAGATGGCCACCATTTGTTCATGCTTCTCGCAAGATTTTCCCCATGTCTCGATGGAATCCTGTGTGCTCTGAATGATCGTTGAAAACGTGGAGATGTTTTCAAAATCTAGCTGGGAAAATGTCCTCATCTCAGAGAAGAATGGCTGCAATCTTGCCCTTAGTCCTTCTGCATCTACCTCCTCATGTGCGAGCCTTTTTGCAAATACCGACTCCAAAGTGTTGAGAATACTCTCACGAATATTCCTCATGGCCTTTCTGATCCTGGAAGACTCT
Source organism: Sequoia sempervirens (assembly GCA_007258455.2). Classification (NCBI taxonomy): domain Eukaryota; kingdom Viridiplantae; phylum Streptophyta; class Pinopsida; order Cupressales; family Cupressaceae; genus Sequoia; species Sequoia sempervirens. The sequence continues at coordinate 102,039 of VDFB02155360.1, forward strand.
ATTGCTGCAGTATCAAAGAAACCCTTCCCTGTGAATGCTGCTGAATGCCATCCACGGAAGTCATATCTGTCACCAGCCTGAATTACCCCTTCATTCACCAGAGTTTGCGTGGGAACACGCATCAAAACAGCCAGGCGTGGGATAGTATTGTCTTGGAAGATGTGGGTATCTCCCCAAGCCTGCTCAACATCATCTAATCGTGAAAGGATACCGGAAGCATTTTGGAATGCTGAGGCGAGATCCGCCATGAACTTTTCTGCCTCAATGCGGACACCATTCACCCACTTATCTCCTTCTCGCACAGCCCTCTTTACTTCTTCCAAGCCGCTGATCGGCTCACGTGGCACCTCTGGTGGAAGCTCTGCTGCTGGATTACTTTGAGCAACAGGATGTGCGAGATTTTGCACGTATTCAACCAACGCTCTGTGCTCTTTCTTCAACCTTTTATACTTTCCTTCTTTCTTTACCAGCCTATCTTTTAATGCCTGAAACGAAGTTTCAGCCTCTTCCACCACCTGTGCTCCTGAAGGGCGTCCCAACTCAACCGTGGTGATTGTGTATTTCTCTGGCATCGCATCACTTAAGTCGTGATCCTCTCTTGGGGCAGCGATGTGAAGGCTCCGGGAACCTGCCTCGTTAGTTTCTATCCTTGTATATTTTCTCGCCCTCTTCGCTTTGGCGACTTGCTTGTCCTATTCAAGAGTGCTTCCATCTCAATTGCTAGGCTGGCGTCATCATCTTGGTCCCTTCGAATTGCCTGTGTAAGCCAATTTCGTTGAATATCATAAACAATCAGAGGCTGCTCCTCAGTGGCTTCCACTTCTCGAACTTCTTCCCGAGGGGTGTTTGGTGGAGGCTCGATTATCTCGACCTCTTGATCACTTCCTTCATGTGCCCCAGCATCTTCCTCTCCGAAGGAATAATCGAAGTGGGTGTCCATGTCCGTGTCTTCCCCTTCATCCCGCTTACTAGCAGCTTCGGGATCATTCACACTCTGAGTATCCACCTCTCTTGGCATCGGCTGGTTAATTTCTCCATCCTCTAGCTCTTCATTCCCTTTTGCTCTCTGACTAGCAAATAATGACACTTCACGTACACTGGAAGCATGAGACACCAATTGAGTTGAGGACGTGTCCTCCGATCCCTGGGGTTCTGGCTGAACGGGCTCTGGTTGAACGGGCTCCCTTCTTTTTGGTTCCGGACCTCGTGTGAGCTGCTTCTTCCTTTTCGCTACCACTGGTGGCTTTCCATCACCCATGAGGTCATATGTGAGAGCGACTGACCTCCTCCTCAATCTATTAACACGCTCGTCCACCCAAGCTCTCGTAAACGTCATGACTGGGATAAATAGAGTGTCTAGATCCACAATCTCCGGCTCAGCCCAATCTACAGGTGGTATTGGCGTGTTCTTCACTGCTTCAAAATCTGGATGGGTGATTCTAGTATCTTCCTCCAGTTGATCCGGCACCCTGATCACCTCGCACTCCCTGATTAGCTTTAGAGGCAGCCTTGAGAATGTCCTTCTGATTTCGTCCTCGCCTGCAGCATTTGCCCAAAAGTCCTCCATGTGAGCCTTGTGCTTAAATTCTTCTCCTTGTACTGTTCCAATTATCCCCTTGGGATCAAAATTCTGCCTGCTCGTGTGAAGAGTCAGCTTGTAAAACTTTAGCTCATTCTCAGCCTCCTTGGCTGCTTGCAAAGTCGGGCACTCCTCGAGTGAATTTCCCAACACAATGGGAAAATGAAGACCTCCCTTCTTCTTACGCCTTATAATCTTGTCGTAGGCCACTAACTGCCTAGACAACTCAAGTAGGATCATCCTGTTAGTGGGGTACCTTGGTAGCTTGTACACATACGAATCGTACCCGGGCAACCTCAAGTAGGTAAATTTTGGGAATTGGATGAACCAACACCCGTATTCTTCGATCAACGCCTGTGCCTCCTCGGAGATCCTCTGCTGTAGCCTCTGCTGAAGTGTTCTCGTGATGTACATAGTAAAGGCGTCGTTCACTCTTTGGAAGTCACCAGTGTGAGTGAGATGTAGCTGCCTGCACGACTGGTGGATCTTAAACTGATTGTAGCCGCAACCAATCGGCTCCTGGTACGCCAATCCCCTGTACTTGGTCATTCGAGCCAACATATAGATGACGTATGAGCTCATATAAAATGTTTTTGTTCCTCTGAGGTTCCGGAACTGCTCATCGATATTATCACTGATCATCTTCGCCCAGTTCACTTGCTCGTTCCCCTCGAGTACTACACTGATGTACAAGAACATCCATGGCTCGAATATGAAAGATTGTGGGCTACCATTGACTCTGCTGAGCAACATAATAATGTCGCAATATTCCTGCTTCAGCTCCTCTGATATTATTTGCTTCGGTAGCCTAGCAGCCGGTGGCTTTGGTTTGCGCATCCATGTGGTGTTTATTCTCTTCATGCACTTCTCGAAGGTTGTGGCGTACATCTTATCCGCCTTGGCCTTGGACTTATACATCATGTTGTCCGTGGCAAGGATTCCAAACGCCTCGCCAATCGCATCTGGAGCGAGATTAGCCATGATCAAACCACCAGGAGAGGTGATAGTCCGATCCTCAGTATTATAGAAGTTGGCGCACTCAAGAATCAACTCGGGACACCGAACTGCTGGTTGGAAGCCTGCTGCATTGTACAACCCACTCTTCACAATATTCTGTGATGCCTCCGTTGGAAGGTTGCCACCTTGCCCGTACATTCGGCGTATGAACGTCTCGAGGTTGAAGGACCCGAGGTTGGTATCCGTCAAATTGCCGTACTTTGAGGTGATCTTTGATTCAGGGACGAAGGATTTCTTTAGGCCCTTGATGATCGCCTGCCTGGAGGCGTTAGCTTCATTGTTTGCAGTCTTAGTTCCAGCCTTGCTAGTGCCAGCAGCGTCAGCCATCTGCAAAACAAAAGCGAATATTACTCCATCAACTTTTTAAAAAAATGACAATCACGTGAGGCGGCTGGCGGCTGTAAAATAAATACACGTTAGTAGCGTTAGTATCCAACTTGGACTTCTCAAGATTAAAACTTCAACCTCCAGCAACTCGCAGCCAGAATAAAAAACTTAATTCCTCACGAGAAATTTACTCTATCAATCCCAACTTCGAAAAAAGCGTGTTAAGTATCAGCAATATTTAAAATCAGCAATTTCGAATTAAAATCAGCAAGCCATCGAATTGTAAACTTCCAAGTCAGAAATCAATTCTTCGACAGTTATACATCAGCAACTTCGAAGAAAATAAATCCGAGAGTTTTTTAAACGTGCAAGTTTAAAATCAGCAAGCTTTGACAAATTAAAATCAGCTTTTCGAAGTTATAAAACAGCAACTTCGAAAAGCAATCGAAAACTAACACTTCGAAATTATAAAACAGCAACTTCGAAGGCATTACAAATTAAACCCAATTCGATTCTAACCCTCAGCAATCTCAAACAACTTCGAAAAATCAAAGCTCAATCAATCTTGGCATTCAAACAATCTCAGCATTTTAAACTCTCAGCATAAATAAAGCATTTCAACATTTCAACTTTAAAAGCATTATAGACTTTCAGCAAAATAAAAAGCTTCAGCAACTTCGAAGACATACCTCGATAACGTGAAGAAAAAGAAAATGCTAAACCCCTTTTACTTCGAAGCACTTCGCAACTTGCAATCTCGAATCTTAGCAACTCCAACAATCGAACTTTCAGCAACTTCAATCTCAAACTTCGAAAAAATCGAACTTTCAGCAACTTCTCGAATTAAATCTCACAACTCAATTTGCCAGCATAAATCTCAACTTCGAATCTTGTGAGACGATAATGAAAATCTTCGAAGTTTTATAGCAAAAGGCTGGCGCTAATTTTAGCAGATGCCTTTTATTCCCCTCATCATGACTGACGCGTCTGCTAAAATTAGAAGGGAATATTCCAGTCGTTTGGCAGTTATTATGACAATTTGCTATTCGGGGAGATTCTTTCCTCGATTTAAATTTAACATTCCCTCCCGACTGCCAGTTACCTCCAGTGATTTCGAGAAAATCATTTTTACATCGATTTGAAGTTATCTCGACTGCGTTTCAAAATGGCACTTTTAATTAATTAAAATTTTAATTTAATCGCCATTTTAATTTATTTCTTTCAACGCATTTAAAAATTCGACATCAATTGTCAAAATTGGCTAGGCAAAATTTTATTTTCCGTCCGTAATTAACTTCCGAAACAAATTCCCCTTGTTAAATCGTCCGAAATTTTAAAATTGCATGGGTCAAAATCGAAGGGGGAATTTAATATTAGACTTAGGAAAATAATTAAATCGATTAATTAAATTAATTTCTCCGTCTTGCTAAGAGAAATTTTAATTTCTTCCGAATGACTTTCGATTTAATTGTGCTGAGAAAATTCCAAGTGCCATTGAAGTCAAAATTTGAAATTTAAAATTTCCATCTTTTTAAACGCCTTTTAATTTTATTTGCTTTTTGAAAATAAACGCCCCCTTTTAATTTATTTCAAGATTAAACGCCTTTTGATTTTTTTATTTTTTTATTTTTGAATGCCTTTAATATTCAATCTTAGGCGTATATCATAGTTGGCACTTTCACCTTCAACGCCTTAGGCAAATTTTTCATGTTCACTCTTTCCTTGAAGTAGGGCGCATTCATGGTAGTCTCCAGGCGCATATCATAGTTTCTCTTTGAACACCCTTTTAATTCATCCCCTTGATTGATTTGTTTTAACTTTGAACGCCCTTTTATTTCAAGCTTGGGCGCAATCTGGAGAGGGGACATTTAAATCTAATGCCTTTTAAATTTTATTAATTTTTCTATCCAAGCTAGGCGCATTTGGGGCATGGAGTTTCCATTTAATGCCAGGCGCATTTAATCATGGTGCTTTTGATTTCAGAGGGGCGCAAATGGCATTCTTAAGTTTCAATTTCAACATCCCCAGGCGCAAATCCTATACTCTCCTTCTAGTTTCAATCTAGGCGCATTTTACATCAGCTTTTCATGACTTAGGCGTTTTCTTATCTGGGCGCAAAAGAGAGGGTTTACTTTCAGCTTGAGGCGCATCTATCATAGTCTATTTCTATTTCCAACACTTGCTGTGAACCCACCCTGGGCGCATATAAGGTAGCCTCCTTCCAGTTTCATGAAGGGGGCGCATTTAGCACCAGCAACTTCCAATTTTTTTTGACTTAGACGTTTTTTTATGTGTCCATCTGCTGGGGCGTATTTTGCATGCTTAACTTTCAGTTTTTGACAAAATCTCATCACTTTACTCCTCTTGTCTCCAGGGCGCATACAAGAGGTCAAGCATTCATCTTGGGGCGCATTTGATGTGCAAAGCTTTCAGCTTTTGTTTTGGGCGCAAATGAGAGGTGGAGGTTTCAGTTTTAAACTTGGGCGCATATAGCACCATCAACTTTTAATTTATCAAGAGGGGCGCATTTGGATGTCTTAGCTTCCATTTTGTGCTTGGGCGCATATCATGTGTCTAACTTTCATTTTAACACCCAAGCGCATATTGCCTATGGAGGTTTTAATTTTAAACACTTAGGAATTTTAGCCACGCCTTTGCTCACTTTATCCTCCAAGGCGCATTTGACCACATCAACTTCCAGTTTTGGTTGGGGCGCATTTGAGACCTCTGACCTTCATTTTTGTCACCCTAGGCGCATATAATGCCTTGAACTTTTAATTTCACCTTGGCTATTTTCAAGACCCCTTCCAGGCGCAAATGGATGCATGAACTTTCACTTTTTGGCTTTGGCGCATTTGGGACCCAGAGGTTTCAATTTCAAACACTTAGCCAATTTTAAGCCATCTCCAGGCGCATTTAACACCTTCCACTTTTAATTTGTGCCTTAGTGAAAACTTCAACTTCTCCAGAGAAGGGCGCATATAGCTGGGTCTATGTTCATTTTAAGACACTTAGTGAAATTTTCATCATTTTACAGAGGGGCGCATCCAAGGGGTCAAGCATCAAGTTAGGGGCGCATATAGGAGGGTGAACTTCCATTTTGTTCTTGGGCGCATTTGCATGGTCCAACTTTTACTTTTTGCACTGAGGCGCATTTCACCTATCAAGGTTCCATTTTGGCACATGGGCGCATTCCACATGGTCAACATCCAATTTTGACTAGGGGGGCGCATTTAAGATAGTCAACTTCCATTTTGTGACTAGGCGCATTTAGCATACTAAGCTTTCATTTTTGTCAAGAGGGGCGCTTTTGCAAGGGTCTACATTCAATTCCGACACTTAGAAAATTTTTCACCTCCGTTCAGCCTTCAAAGTGAGCCTTAATGCTGGATTTGAAATTTTATCCAATTTAGCAAATTTTATGCCTGTTGCCAGATTTGAGTTGATTTTCCGTGGTCAACCCTAACTCGCCTTGACTTTCTATTTTTAGAAAGTTCCTGAAATTTCGCGCCGTTGACTGGATTCTGACTCCTGATGCCTGATTTTCACTTTGCTTTGAATTTCGACTAACCTTTTCTGTCAGTGCCTGATGTCCGTTTGTACCTGCTATTTTTAGCAACCTGCTAAAAATAGCAACTTCTCAGAAAGTCTTCAAACTTCATGTGCCAGATGCCCGAAACATGGTGATTGCCATCGGATGCTGATTCTTCGTGAATGTCAGGTTCCGCCCTTGATTTTAGGAAACCCTAATTGACCTGCTAAAAATAGCAATTGTCTGATCTTCCATTCTCTGCTACTTCGTTTGTATTGAAATTCGCGCCAAGGACTCCTCATCACGTGCTTGACTTGTATTCGATGAGATTTGGTGCTGACCTGCCAATTATAGCCACTGCTGAGGTGACTTACTATTTATAGTAAGTGTCTGTTTCTGAGACCTTCCTTGCTCCGTTTGCTTGGAAATTTGGACAGTGGGCCCATCGCTGGTGAACTTGCCCGTGTACGCTGACGCCGAGATCAACTTTCTATTTATAGCCTGCGCCGAGAATATCTTACTAAAAATAGCAAGTTCTCCGATTGCTTTCAAATTTTGCCGGCAGACTCTCGAAAGGATGCTGATCGTGATGGGTACTTCAGCTTTGAACGTTTTGACCTCTGACTCCTCGTTTTTAGCGCTGAAGCTCGAAACCCTAATTTTGTGCATGTTGCTTAGATGAGCTCCGTTTGACGTCGTTTCAGTTGCATGAGGATCAGCTTGCATTTCTGAAGCGCTGAGCTGCTGCTCAAGTGACACCTGCTAAAAATAGAAAGCGGCCCGAAAAGTGATCAACCGGCTGTCGGATGATCTTGCATGTCATACTGCCCGAAAAATCTTGAAAAACCCAGAAAAACCCAGAAAAATCTTCAACATGCATGCACTGGCTAAAAATAGTAAGTTTCCGAAAAGTGGTCAGCCCCATTTGCATGTTACACTGTCGCGAAGCTCTTGGAAAACCCAGAAAGAAAATGCCGACATGCGCTGAAAATGTCTGCATGCAAACCCTGATATTGGCCTCTGAAGGCCGAATGCTGAAAGTCATCATCATACTTTGCATGTCACATCACTGCGAAGGTCTCGAAAAACCCACAAGGAATCTTCGGACATGCGTTGAAAAACTCTGCGTTTAAGCCCTGAAAATTGCCTCCGAATGCGGAACTGCTAAAAATAGCAGGTTGTTAGTTTCTGCTCAAAATTTGCCAAAAGTGAATCTGAAGTGCTCGGAATACAATGAAGTTATCCAAATGTGAAAATCTTAAGAAAATCAACCCTAAACTGACACTTACTAAAAATAGAAAGATGGCAGAATTCAGTGAAAGTTCAGGGATTGCTTGCTGAAAACATGGTAATAACTCTGCTAGGCTCAAAAGCTGACAAACCAACTCAATCTGATCTCAATATGACCTAAAAACGTGAAACCCTAATTTCAGACCTGGTCGAACCTTACGCTCAAGCTTGCTGACGGGAACGTCCCCAGAAAAGCAGAAAGCGGAACAGAAGCAGAACGAGAGAGAGAAAGACAAAAAGCAAAGCCAAAAGACCAGAATGGAGCAAAAATTTATGGGTCCCCATTTCAGATGGGGCGATGTGTGAAAAGGTCACAACAAGTTGGTAGTTTAGTAATGAAGATTTTCATTTTTGAAGCTAACTTCATATGCCTGCCATCTCGTGGTAATTTTATTTTCTAAGTTAGAATTGTAATGCTTGAATTTTGTTTTGCAGATGGCTAAAGTTCGAAGAGGAGAAGCTGTCGGAATGAGAAAAGTTGCAGGAAGAGATGGAAATACTGAAGCAGGTAAAGAGAATGCCTCCAGGCAGGCAATCATCAAGCAGCTGAAGAAGTCATTCCTTCCTGAATCAAAGTTTGTGTCAAATCTAGGAGGTTTGACTGATACCAACCTTGGGTCGTTCAACCTCGAGGAATTCAAAAGGAGAATATACGAGCAGGCTTGTCATCCTCCATCAATGACATTGCACATCGTGAGAAGTGGATTGTATGTAGCTGCTAGTTTTCCACCAGCAATTCAATGTCCTAAGTTGATAATGGAATGTGCAAACCATTATAGGCCAGACCACCGAATGATCGTCTCTTCCGACGGCAGGTTGTTGGCTAACTTCACACCTAAAGCTATTGGAGAGGCGCTTGGGATTCTAGCTATGGAGAGAATGTTATACAAGTCAAAGGAAAGGGCTGATAAAATGTACGCCTCATCTTACGATAGGTGTGCAAAGAGAATTAATACATTGTGGATGAGGAAGCCAAAGTATCCTGTCGCCAAGTTGCCAAAGCAGATTATCTCAGAGGAGCTGAAACAGGAGTATTGTGATTTAATCATGATGCTCAGCTGGGTGAATGGCAGCCCACGGGCGTATGCTTTTGAGCCTTGGATGTTCTTTTACATCAGCATAGTGTTGGAAGGAAAAGAGTATGTAGATTGGGCAAGAATGATCAGCGACAATATAGATGAGCAATTTAGAAGCTTGAGGAGAACAAAGAAATTTTATATGAGCTTGTATGTCATCTATATGCTGGCTCGGATGACAAAGTATAAAGGATTGACATACTAGGAGCCAATTGGATGTGGTCCCGGATCAATTTAAAATCCATGAGGCTTGTAGGAAGTTGCATCTGACAAGTACATCCAGCTTCAAGAGAGTGAATGATGCTTTCACTATGCAAATCACAAGGACTCTTCAACAGAGAACGCAACCAAGAATATCCAAGGATGCACAAAAGTTGATTGAAGAGTACAGGTATTGGTTTATCCAGTTCCCGAAGTTCACTTACATAAGGATGTCAGGGTTCCATTCATACAACTACCGATCGCCAAGGTACCCCACAGACAGGATGGTAATGCTTGAAGTGTCTAGGCAACTCATGGCCTACGACAAAATCATAAGGAAAAAGGAGGATTGCACTTCCCTATTGTTATGGGAAATTCACTTGAGGAGTGCCCATCTTTGTAGGCAACCAAGGAAGCAAAGGAGTTACAATTCTATCACCTCACTCTCCACACCATCACCTCACTCTCCACACTAGCCAACAAGACTTTGATCCTCACCGAAAGATCGAAGTAGTGCAAGGTGAAAAATATCGGCACAAGGCTCAAGGATTTTGGGCAAATGCAGGAGACGAAGTTGAGATCAAAAGGAGGACGTTCTCCAAGCTACCCCTAAAATTGATTAGGGAATGCGAGGTTGTCCAATTTCCAGACTAGGTGGATGAGGATGCCAGCATTATTCACCCAGATTATGAGTTAGTAAAGGACACGCTAATCCCACCACCTAATTAGGCAAAACCAGAGATCACTGACTTCGACACATTGTCTATGCTAGTCTTAACATTCACAAGGAGTTGGGTGGATAGACATGTTCACAGGCTTAAAAGCAAGTCAATTGCCCTCATGTACAACCTCATGGGCAATCAAAAGCCACTGACATCAACAAGAAAGAGAAAACAGGCTGCCCAAGCTACAAAGCCACAGGAAGAGGAATCAGTTCAGCCAAAGCCTCAAAGGATGTAAGAAGCATCACCTACACAACTATTGACTCACTCTTCCAGCGTACAAGAAGTTTCAATATTTGCAAGTCAGAGGGTTAGAGTGAATGAAGAGCAAGAAATGGAGGAAGTCAACTAGCCATTGCCTGGGGAGCCCGATAGTCAGAGCGCTAATGCTCCTAGAAGTGCTAACCAGCCGGATGAAGATGAGGAAACAGAAACAGACACTCACCTGGATCATGCGAGTGAGGCAGCCTTTGAAGATGAAAATACTACAAAACCTGAAGTTCAAGGTCTTGAAGAGGATAGGCAGCACATGGAGATGGATGAGCCTCAACCAAATGTTGTTGAAGAGGAGGTTCATGAAGTAGAAGCAACGGAAGAGTAGCCACTTTTCGTCTGCAACGCTCAGCAAGATGTTCCAAATTGGCTCACAAGTGCGATAAGGAGAGATCAGGAGGATGACACCAACCCAGCGATAGAGATAGAAGAGCTCCTTAATAGAAAAAGTGGGTCACCTAAAAGGAAAATAGCTAGAAAATACTCCAGGATGGAGACAGATGAGTCTGGTTCCCGCACTCTTCACGTTGCGGTTCCGAGGGAAGAATGTGATCGAGATGAAGCAATGCCTAAAAATTACACGATCACTACAATTGAACTAGGGCGCCCTACTGGAGCACAAGTGATTGAGGAAGCTGAAAACTCCTTCCAGGCATTGAAGGATAGACTGTTTCGAAAGGGAGAAAAGTACAAGAGGCTGAAAAGGGAGCATAAGGCGCTAATTGGGTATGTGCAACATCTAGCACATCCATGTGATTAGGAGAACCCAACAGTGGATCTTCCAACTGAGCTTCCACAAGAATCAATTAGCGGGCTCGAGGAAATGAAGAAGGCAATTCAGGATAAGTGGATTGGCGGTGTTCGTGCTGAGGCTGAGAGATTCATTGAAGATCTTGTCTCCTCTTTCCAACATGCTTCTAGCATCCTCTCCCGTATGGAAAACACTGAACAGGCATGCAGTGATACTCACATTTTTCAAGACAAGACTATTCCACGCCTAGCTGCTTTGATGCATATGCCAGTGCAGACTTTGATTGAAGGAGGCATAATTCAGGCTAGAGATAGATATGATTTTCCAAGCTGGTATTCCATGACATTCACCGGCTTGGGTTTCTTTGAAACGGCAAGGACAGAGTCAGTCAAGATCAGGAAAGCCATGCAAAACATTCAGGAGGGCATCTTCAACACATTGGAGGCATTGTTTGCAAAACAGCTAACTCTTGAGGAAGTAACAATTGATGGTTTGAAGGGCAGATTGTGCCCATTCTTTTCCGAAATGAGAGTATTTGCTCAAGTTGACTTTGAGAATATCTCCACATTCTTTGCTATTATTCAAAGCACACAGGAATCCATCGAGGCCTGGAGAAAATCTTGTATCCGACAGGAGCAAACAATTGCCATCCTCGAATATCAACTTAATTTTATCCCAGCCATTTTTTAGCAAGAGGTTGATGCAATGCTGGCCCGATTTGTTGCTTTCGCGGTCAGAGAGAAGAACAATGGAAACAGGATCCTGGATGAGAATCTTCTAGAAGGGTAGTGGGCATTAATTGCCCATAGTGGTCAAAGGAGGAATCTGTCATTTTGTGCTCATTAATTGCACCACTCCACCTTCTGGCGGTTACTAGGGCAGAATCTAGTCTAGGGCTGATGTGGCTCAATCTGAGCCGTCCATTGTAATTCAATCTGGACCGTCCATTGAGATTGGCCAGCTATATAAAGGGCACTCCCCCTCATTTATACATTATTAGATTAGAGATCAGAGAATAGAGCAGAGAGGCTGATAGTATAGTTGAGATAGCTTAGCATAGCATGGTTTGAAGGAGAAGGAAAGTTTTCCCTTACGAACTTTGTAAGAAGTTGTGAAAACTATCATAATAAAAAGAGTTTCATTGATGATGATTTCGTCTTTTGTTATGAGCAGCTAGCAAGATTTCTTCGTCCTTCTACTTTCAAGTAGGACTTAAAGTAGAGTAATTTTCGTTTTCATGCAAGTAGTTAGTTGTGGATTGTGGTGTTTGATCAAAGCGGCTTCGTTTAATCCATACCACTAGCGAACTTGCTGATGGTAAGTTTGCTTTGTGTGGTTGACTGGAATACTTTTTAAGCTTAACTTCAGTTATGATTCACATCTTGGCATGCGTCGTTGTGACGGTGTCCTTATGCTGAATTGTGATTTGAACATTTCTTGCTATCCCCTTGAAGATTGCACCGACTTTGTAGAGGTTGTCCAACGCAAGGTGAAGCAAAGTTTGGTTGAAGCCTACTAAAGTTGATCCCACGTTCCACTTTAGGATAGAACTTAAGATCTTCTAAACCATTCACTCATTTAAATTCCGCACATTTCTGGTTAGTATAGAAGCTCGTACCTTATTGCTAAATCATCCAAAATGCACGAAAACCCCTTTCATTATTAATTTGTTGTCAGCTACTAATTTTTGAACAATTGTGTAAGTCCCCTCATGAAAACAACATATCACAACGAACCAACTAAGTGTATTCCATCGCATTGAAGGAACCTTGGAGTTGAATGTATGGTCTCTCTCGCAATCTTAGCGTATGGAATACTTTGATCAAGAGAGAATGGAGTAGTCGTTGGATACTTTATTCTGCTGTTTGGTGTTGGTAACAAAACTCACATCAACAGAACCTAGTACAATAATTGTAGATGAGTTGGAGACTTGATAGCAACTTTTGTTGATGAGGAAGACCTTCCCAAATGAAGAAATCGAACCCCTAGTAGTGCCGCCCCTATTTGGGATCAGATTGCTTGTAATAAAATATTATCAACTCCTTTCACCTCCTTGAAGCTCCAAAAATCATCAATAGATGTCCAAAGTGGTGTGCCTCACTTCCTCGACGAAATCGATGCCAAAATAAGACTCCCATGAATAAAATTGTACCTCTCTAGCAAGCTGATATGTGACTGGAAAATTATATCAGAATATTATGTTCTCCAAAAATCATCCCCAACAAGCATGAAGATGAAGACAATAATCAACTAAAATGCTCTTCAACTACTACAATTGATTATCTCTCAAAATTGGCCTTTGGCCACAATTTTGCCACAATGAAAAGTCTGAAGTAACTCCTCAAAACAGCTGCAACCCTTCAGTAGATAGTTTCACTACCTCAGTTATGCAAATCAATGGGAACTTCATACCCAAAAACCTTCAACTATATTCTGCAAAAACCTCAAGGCTCCAACAAACAAATCAAATCAAATGTCAATATCCAAGATAATCCCAAATGAGCCCCTTAAGAGCCTTTATTCTTTTCTTGTGAGAGCTCAAACACTTTCCTTGCCAACGTTGGATAAAAGATATATTTCCTTTTTTAATATTATTTTAAGTGACTTTATGATAAAAAATTTTATTTAGTCACTTTAATTAAATTAATTAAATATAAAGTCATCTTTTAATTTTTAATTTATTTGATGACTTAATAAATAATTAACTTAATTTCTCATTATTCCTCCACTTAGCCTTCCGAGAAAAAAGGCTAAGAAATCCCATTGAGATGGCTATGAAAAAGGGGACATTACAGTCCGCCCCTCTTGAAATTGTTTGTCCCCAAGCAATCTCAACTCTGGATGCTGAAGAATCTCCTCACTTTCCCAAGTAGCATCTTCAACCAGCAAGTCCCTCCATTTAATCAAATACTCTCTGATGATCTGTTTCCGCAACTGTTTGTCCCTAACTTCCTGGATAGCCTCAGGCACTAGAATCAACTTCCCCTCGTCATCTAAGGGTGGTAAAATAGTGGAAGGAACATCATGATGTCCTAACGCCTTCTTCAAGCATGACACATGAAACACATTATGCACCTTGTTGTTGGATGACAACTCCAACTCATAAGCCACCTCTCCAACTCGCCTGATGATCCTGAAAGGCCCATAGTAACATGGCTTAAGCTTCTCTGCACCACTCTTCTTAAGTGTGGACTATTGATATGGCTGCAAAATCAAGTACACCATATCCCCAACCTCAAAAAATCTCTCAACTCTTTCCTGATCAACATACTGCTTCTGCTGATTTTGTGCCTTCTGTATGTTTTCACGAAGAGCCTGCATAATATCTTGGTTTTCCTGTAGCAAATCACCAACACTAGGCACTCTACTATCACTCAACAATAAGTCAAGGAAATTAGGCACCTCATACCCATATAATGCCATAAATGGTGTCATTTGAATTGAAAGGTGGTAAGTGGTATTGTAGCAATACTCACAAAGATAAATCCACTTAACCCAACTATTTTCCTACCTTGCAATGTAATTCCTGAAATATCCCTCCACCCATTTATTCACAATCTTTGTTTGGCCATCCGTCTGTAGGTGGTAACTGGTGCTTGGAGTAAGCTCGGTTCCACATAACCTGAAAAGCTCTTGCCAAAAATGACTCATGAATCGACTGTCCCTATCACTAACAATGCTTTGAGGTAGACCATGTAACCTGAATATCTCATGGAAGAACAACTCTGCTACTTGAGTAGATGAAAATGTAGCTATAATCGGAAAAAAATGAGCATATTTCATCAAACGATCAACAACCACATAGATGTAGTCTCTACCCTGGGCTTTTGGCAAGCCTGTAATGAAATTCATCGATACACACTCCCACTTCCTATCAGGAATTGGAAGTGGCTGAAGTAAGCCTACAGGGTATGTGTGCTCCTGTTTATTCTACTGGAAAATAGGGCATTCTTTGACATAATGAAGAAGATCTGATTTGAGTCCTTTCCAAGTAAACCTCTCCCATATCTGCTTGTAAGTTTTGAAGTAACCGGGATGTCCAGCCATAGGTGTGTCATGAAAGGTTCTCAAAACCAAGTTTTTTACCTCCGATCCTGGGGTCAAAAAGATCCTCCCTTTGTAAATGATAAGATCATTAACAATTGAATACCTGTTGTCCTAAACCAACCCCTCAACAATACCTGAAGCCCATGTGTCCTTGGCATATTCTGCCACAATCAAGTGCCTCCAATCTTCTAAGATTTCTGCCATGAAGCTCAAATGTGGACGATGAGATAAAGCATCAACTACGACATTTTGTGCCCCTTTGACAAAAGCAATGTCAAAGTTATATGATTGCAGCTTGCTTACCCACTTCTGTTGTCGATCATTAAGATCCCGCTGTCCAAGGAAGTGTCTCAAACTGTTATGGTCCGTCTTCACCACAAATTTTCTTCCCACTAAATATTGTCTAAACTTGGCCAAAGCATGCATAATGGCCAACATCTCCTTATCATATATGTTCTAACTCCTCTCTGGACCACGTAGCTTTCGACTCTCAAAAGCAATCAGATGTTTGTCCTACATAAGGACTACTCCTATCCCTTCACCCGAAGCATCACACTGTAGCTCAAAGGTTTTAGTGAAGTCTGGCAATGCAAGTACTGAAAAAGTGGTCATGAGTCGCTTGAACATCTCAAAGCAATCTTATGCCTCTGGAGTCCAAACAAATGCCCCCTTTTTGGTCAAATCTATGAGTGGTGCCGCATGCCGTGAGTACCCATTGACAAATCTACGATAAAAGCCACATAATCCCAAAAACCCCCAAGTTGTGTCAAATTGTCAGGTACAGGCCACTCAATGATAGCTCTAACCTTGTCAAGATCCATCCATACTCCATCCGTGCTAATGATGTGGCCTAAGTACATCAACTCCGTCATACCCAAATCATACTTGGATTCCTTGGCATACAAAGACTCCTTACCAAGAATACCCAATATCGTGTCTAGATGTGCAATATGATCCTCCCATGTTTTGTTGTACACCAAAATATCATCAAAGAGTACTAGCACAAACCGTCTTAGCTGAGAATGGAAGACCCTATTCATCATGGATTGCAAAGTCACAGGTGCATTGGTTAGCCCAAATGGCATAACCACAAACTCAAAATGCCCACAATGACAACGAAATGTTGTCTTCTCAATATCCTGCTCCCTAACACGAATTTGATGATACCCTGATCTCAAGTCTATTTTTGAAAAATAATGGGCACCATGTAACTCATCTATCAGTTCATCAATGCTAGGGATATGATACCTGTTTTCGATTGTCCTCTTGTTTAACAGCCTGTAATCAATGCACATCAGTTAATGGCCTAGAAGATTTGAGGAAGATGGCACAAGAGGAAGACAAATGGGTTGCAGGTGTTCGTGCCAAGACAGAAAAGTTCATGGAAGATCTTGCTCATGCTTACCAGTAAGCTTCCGGCATTGTGACATGGATGGAGGCAGTTGATCAGGCCTGGGGTGATGCTCATGTTTATCAGAGCAAAGTTATTCAGCGTTTGGAGGCCTTGATGCATACTCCTTTGCAGATGTTGATTGATGGAGGAGTTATTCAGGAGGGTGATAGGTACGATTTTACCAACTGGGACTCTTCAGTAGTCACAGGATGTGGATTCTTCGATGCAGCACAGGCGGATTCAGCTAGAGTTAGGAAGGCTATGATGAACATCATTGATGGAGTCCTGAACACCTTGGAGGCAATCTTTGCTAGACGGCTGAATTCTGATGAGGTGACTACTGATGGATTGAGGAGTAGGCTGACACCTTTCTTTTCGGAGGTGAAGACTTTTGTGCAGGATGACTTTGAAAATATTTCGACTTTCTCCAACCTGATTCAGAATACACAGGATGCTCTAGTTGCTTGGAGAAAGTCTTGCACACGGCACGGACAGGCACTAACACTAATCAAGTGTTTTGGATTTGGCACTAACGCTAATCAAGTTGGCCAAGTGTTGGTGATTGTGTAAAACTGTGGCAAAAATTTGGTTAGCATATTTCAAAAACTCAGAAAGCAATGGTTAAAGGGGAAAAAGAACTTGTTATAGGCAAATGACAGCCAAAAATAATCAGATAAAAAATCGTGACTCCACGTCCCCGCACAGCGCACTTAGCATGTTTATTTGTGTCCCAAGTTGTAGTCAATGGCAAAAAATACAAAAAAAATATCGTGACACCATCTTATAAAAAAAACACATTTTTTAGGTTTTTTTTGGCAAGAGGATTTGTCCCGATTTTTTTGCGATTTCAACGTTTTTTTCGTGAATCAATGCTCCCCAACAAATCATGATTTTTTTAGGGTTTAAATCACGATGCTTAGGGATTTTTTAAAAATCGTGATTTTCGCAATTTATTCTTCTTTGGGTGGAACAATCATTAAAAGGGTAGTTGCATTAATGGCATTCAAGTTTATGGTGGTTTTGTTTATTATATGATGCTATGTGGTATTTTAAACTTAATTTGTACTTTTAGAGTGCAAATATATATTTATGATTTTTATATGGTTTTTGTACGGACTAATACAAAACAAACCCATCCCTAAATTGTTTTTGCTAGAACCATGAATACAATTTGCAAACTTGAACTAGGATCTGAACCAGAACCAGCAACATAGGTTTTATGGGCCAATATTTTTTTTTTTATGGCAGTTGAATTGATGGTTTACTTATATATTTTGTTAATCAATAAAGTAGCATGAATGTTAGTTTTTTTTTTTTTTTTTAGCCATTGTTGTCAGTAGTATAGTATACATTTATTATATTTGATATGTCAAATATAGAGAAAATATTAATATCAATAAGTAAAAGAGTAATTTAAACAATTTCTTAGCATGTTTCTTCTCAAAGGAGTTGATTACTTGTCTTTCTTGAGTCTAAAATGAGTTTGATATGCCTAATAGGTTCATGTGTTGTATTTACATAGCCAAAAGAAAAATATGGATATAAGGTTACTTCCAAGGCAACTTGATGTAGTATAACTGTTCAAACTCTTTATTGTTGACAATTGAAAATCACACAACTAACATTCTGTATTCTTTAAAATATTTGTTTTTCAGATGAGCAACTGATGGAACCTCTCTTACCTGATATCGAAGCTGGAGTACTAAGAGGTATGATTTCTTAATGTGAATATGTTGACTCATTTCATATGAAATCATGTCAAAAGACAAATAAGAATATTCATTATTCTCTCAACTAATGGATTTTCCATGCCAAATGAAGACATTAGCTTTGAATCAGAAATCCATTATCTAACTTATTCAAAGATCACAGCTAAAATTTTCCACTCCTAAGCAGTCTTTATCTTGGCTTGAAGAATTAAATCAATATTCACTTTTAATTGATGCCTACAAAATTACACAAGTTCTGATTTTTTATGAATTTATTTTATGTAAATTGTGAAACACAAAATTTAATATAATATATTGTTTATTCAAAGTCTATCTTTGTCAAGTGTACCAAGAAAATTAGATGAAAAATGAAAATGACAAATTTGCTGCACCTATAAAGAACATTCTTATTCATGGTGAACAATAATAAAATACACGATTGTGAAAGAGGTGATCATTATACATTTCTCTTGATATTTATGAAAATCACTATAATGTATTACCGCTCTAGACTTTTAAGTAGGAAGCTGATGTACAGTGCTAGGATACACTCATCCTGCATATTCTTGCTTTAGAATTATCCTTACTTCGCATGCTGTGCTGTAAATATTCCTTCCTACATTTTCTTCAACATGTGTGTATCTCAATATTTTGATTTTCAGGATGTACTCTCCATCAAAGTGTTTTTCTTGGAGCTTACAAAATTCTGAACTTCCTGAATTCTGTCTGTCAAAGTTGTGGAGTAATGCTGCCACCATGCCATATCTGCAGTGTCTATCTCATACAGTGGATTGGAATGCACTTCAAGGCAATTGCATACAGATTCCAAACTGAACGAAAGGGTCAAAATTTCTTCTTCCTCTTCTGAAATGAAACAAATGCCAACTGATTTTGAGCCTGTTCATATGCTTCAAACTTTGTGCCAGCCTACAATGCTGTCATAGTATCCTAGGAAGAAGGAATAGACAGCTGTACGGAAGTCTCCACTCATGGAATCTCAGTGTGTGCCATGTTGAACTTGAGAACAAGCTGTGTAGAGATTTCAACACCATGTGGCTGACCTACAAGCAGGTCGGGCAACATTGGCTCAGATTGCTTATTACCATTGATGTCAACATCCATGTGTGCAGGTGACTATAGCTGATGAGAACTAGACATACTGTGTTTATAATCCAAAATTCACTCCATGGCTACACTCTTAAGGAAACCAATGGTGTTATCCCTGCAGTTTAGCATTAATAGTTGTGAATTTCTTTGTGTTCATTGCTATAGACTCTTCACACCATCAGATTAGGAATGGGATGTGAAGGAGACTAATTAACTAGCTGAGATGATGGCGCTAATTTTTCTTCATTTAAAGTGAAGTGTATAGGCATAGTGGTAATATTCAACAACTAGGAAAGAAAGAAATAACAGGACTTAGTAAAATTGGTTTCTCAAGAGGGACCTAGATGTCAACTCCCTCCTTTGTTGTTGAGTTAGTTCTAAAAATGCCTCCTCCTCTCTAGTCACGTATCTATTACCTTAATTGCTCATGCTATTTTTCAACATGTTGAAATCATCATCCAAATCAACTTCAGAAATCCATTCACAACTATTCTGAATTGGATGTACTTTGTATCTCATCCTCCTCAATCCCCCATATTTATTGTATTATTTGTTCTTTGGAGTTAAAGGATCTTCATTGTGTTTGGCTTTAATGCTAGAGCTGGGGATGCTTCTGCACCCAAATGTTCCCAACTATAGCCCTTAAATGTCCTGGGAGAAACCAACCATCATGTGCAACCTTTCACCTTCTAAGATTAATAAAGTATGGCTTAGGATTATAATATTAGGAATTCTTAACAGGAATCGTCCCAAAATTAATTTTATTTCCATTGATTTTTTATTAATGTGGAAGAGTGAAAACAAATGCTTTCCGTTGATGAAGACTTCTGTATATGGAAAAAATAAAAAAATGAAGCTACTGTAGTATTATTTATTTGTTTAGAACTTGTTTGTATGGCCATATAGTGTTAAATGTCAAATCGTTATCATCATCCACCTGCAATACTGGCCATATATTTTAACTTGAGATTTCTCTCGCCATATAAAAGAAGAGTTAAATAATTAATAACAATGTAGTTCTCTTAAGTAGAACTTAATTGACTATTAGTTTGACATTTGATCTTGATTCTGAATTGTACAGAAGACCAACAATTTTGGGATTTACTGAAAAGTATTGTATATGGCGGTTTGACTGTGTCAATTACAAGTCTTGGCGTTGTTTCATCTACAGCTGGTGGGGAGGCAAAAACATGTATTGTTCTATCTATAAAGTTCAAATTAGACTATTTCTACATTGTTTACAAGTTTCTTTACAGATGTATGTTCCAGATCCTTTGACCTATTTTTGGTCATTCATGGACATTGACATAATTTATTCTTTCTTTCTTTCTAAGAGCTTACTGCTTAAAATTTTCTTTTTCTTTCTACATGTTAAAGCCAAACCACTAAGTTTAATTACTGATACTTATAGCCTTGATATTACTTGAAATCACTATTATCAGTGCAAAAAATATATTCTTTCACCTGTCATCCTGAGGCTTCAGCCTGGCAGAGAGTCTATTTTGATCTTGCCTATTGAAAACAAGTTATCATTGATATTACAATTCATCTCTAAAATGCTGATGCAACAAGAATGGCCTCATTATTATAATCATATATGTCATTGTAGATCAAATGTAGGACCTGTTCTTTCCACTGAAAATTATTAAGTTGTATTTTTACATATGATATATGAATAATTCCCTGGAAATATCTCTCCTTCAATAAACCAGATGTGCTTTAGAATATTGATGGTTGTCTTGATTCTTATTGTAGTGTTTATGCCAGTGTAGCTCCTGGATTATCACAGCAAGAAAGTCAAAATTCCTTGGCAAGAAAACAGAAACATCAAGTGTTCTTTGCTTTGTGAAGAATTGCAATGCATGAAGATAAACTTCACAGCAGTGAGATTTTCCTTTTGCAATACCACATTCAGTTTTAATGCTAATCTCCTTAGTGGTCTTGGCCAAAAATAAATGACATAGTGTAGATATTGCTGTAAAATGAAATTACTTGGTCTATGACTCAACACATATTCAACAAAACGATAAACACCCATTGTAGGAGGACCTCTTCTCTATCTCCATGCATGCATGAACATAAGAAATTATTATGTAAAATGAGTGAAGCATCAGATGGAAAAGTGGTCAGATTCTTAGTGATACCCATGAATAGGAAAAGGAATATCAACATCACCAAACCTCCCATGGGACTACAACCTATATGGTCGCTGCCATTTGGACTTCATTTTTGTTTACCTATTCTGAGTTAGACCTAACATTTTTTGTTCCATGCACTCATAAATTACCAAATCCTTAATCGTCATCCTAGAACGAATCTTTAAGGCTCAGGGAAAAAAAAAACTTAGAGACATTGTACATCATTCAGCTATCACACGCACATATATCTTGTGTATGCATAATGCCATGAAATTTACCAAGACAAAGATCACAGTAGAACATACTAACTGATCTTCAGCGTGACAAAGCCTTAGGATGTGAAGAGGAAACCATTTATGCAACCCTTGTTCCTCTAAGGCTCCTCCATTTCTCCTGTCCATAAATGGCAATAAATCAACATAATGGATGCTAATAGTAGTTTAACAGTTTCTGATCAGAACTGATCTGCCTGCATAAGACAGAAACAATGACAGGTTACATAGTAGATATGTAAGTTGGAAGCTTAGGAGAATCAGATGTAGTATTTATAAATGTTAACATGAGTGGTTGATTAGCTTTCTAATGTGCCTATCTAGCCTCCAAATCAGAGCCTAACTTTCACAACTGCATGTTTCCCTAGATAGTATCCGTTTAATCTCAAATACTCCTTGTTCAAGTCAGCCTGTTATGGTTAAATTCTATTACCTAAGTGCATTTAATTGTTGGTTATTTAGAACCTAAGGCAGGCTACAATTGGCCCACTATCTAGGTGCATAATATCCATCATTTGAAAGGCTTTCCAGAACTTCAAAATACTTTCTTTTGAAAATGCTGTCGCAAAAGCAATTGCTCTTGTGCTTCAATAGTTTGCATATTCATATTATTTAATCCTTGAAAGTTGATCAGCTATTACAAGTTGATTCTTTGACCACAGAACAATATTAAATTTAAGGTCTTGAAGGAAAATATATCAGTAAAACTTGTCTATACATAACTGGTTAATTCACTGAATAAAGCAATGCCTGATCATTAGCATGCAAGAAATAAATTAAAAAATCTAATAAATAGTGCCTTGGATTATATACTGAATATACCATCCCAAATGCTTCACATCCAATGATGGTATAGTTTGCTTACACTTTATAAAATAACCAACTTTGCAAAGTATCTAAGATGTAGTGTATAATAACTTCTTGTGCTAGAGTACTTCCTATGGCATGATTTGAGTCTTCCATCCACATTAAGCTTTTTAATCAGGTTAAGCAAGAAAATTCACCCTTACCAACCTTGAGGTAATGCCCTCATCTCTCAACAACATTTTGGTATTCTTCCATCCAGACAAAATGGATAACTTTCCTTGTCATTATGTCTAGGGGTTAAGATTCTTGTGTTTGATTCTTAGTGAATCTACAATAGTATCCTAAAGCATCAAGAGAATAACTTCACCACACCTATCTCTTGGTACATCCATCTAAATGACAGCTTTTTTTGGAATCTATCTTGAGTACTGCTTATCAAATGAAAAACTAGAATATTATTATATAATGAGATGTATGTGTCAATCATATATGATGATTCAAGAGAACTGGTAGTTGGAACTCATGGCTACCTTGGCCAGCTGACACAAGTTTATGCATTTACAAAACATATATCCAAATATATTGTGCTTAGTGCACTTAGATTTATGCATTCCTCTAAGGCTTGCAAATGATAATCTTTCTTGCCACAAATAACCCTATCATCTAAAAGCACTTTGAAATTTCCCAATGTTGTTTTCTCATAGATGTGTAATATAATCTTCTATACGTTGCAAAGAACAAAGCACACTTGATTATATGCATAAATACCATTCTCTACCACAAAGATTTTCATGTGCAATATAATCTTCTATATGGTTACGAGTGTGTTATGGAAAATGAAGCACACATGGTTTTGTACATAAATACTATTCTCTACCACAAAAGTTGTCTTGCATTTATCCTCCTTAACCATGCTAATCTAATTATATTCCAAGAAGCCATCTAAGAAGGAATATGATATGACTTGTTACCTCCACAACAATTGAATAAGCGAAAAGAATTGGGAATGGATCCTTATTGGCGACAACTATGTTATTGGGTATTGTTGCTTAGCTCTTTGTCCTCATATGGATATGATTTGTGTAATGTCCCTTTTTAGTTGACCTTAGAAAATAATTAAATAATTAAAATTAAGTTAAAAAAATAATAAATTAAAAGATGACTAATTTTAATTATTTAAAAAGGTTATAAAAATAATTAATTAATTAAATTTTAAATAGTCCTGAGCTTCTTGGGATTATTTACATTTAATTAATTAAATGTTGAACCTTGGTTATTTTAATAAAGTGACTTTATTTTATGTCAATGGAATATTTATTAAGCGGGTCACTTTCTGAGCAGGAATATAAAATAAGATATTATAAAATCACCTTTTTTTTATAAAAAGGGGGTAAAAACTTTATTAATCAACAAAAGAAAGCAGTACAAAGAAGCAAAGGGCTAAAGCCCAAGGAAGCCCAACAGAAACAACCAAACAAAGAGACCAAATCAACCATCACCAACACCACTCACGTCCTTAGCAAGAACTTTCTCTAAGTCCAAACGAAGCTAATGAGGGATCTGCCTCCACTCATCAATCTTCCAATCGTCCAACCAAACCTGCCACAGCAAGAAGATAGGCCCAACATACCAAGCATCCTGCAAAAAGGAATCCACCGTGGGGGGTCTCCCCAAACTAGACCAAAAATCCACCAAGGAGGAAGCATGAACACATAGGTTGTTCCAAACTCCCCACCAAAAATGCCAAAGCTGCAAGGAAAAGGGGCAACAAAAAAACAAGTGAGAAGAATCTTCCTCAGCACACCCACAAAAAACACAAATAGAGGGGCCCTAAAAACCCCATTTCTGAATATTATCCCATGTCAAGCACCAATTCCAAGTCAAAGTTCAAATGAAGCAATTGCACTTTGGCCACGAAAACTTATTCCACACCTTCTTCCACCATTGAACTTCCTCTCCCTCAACCCTCTAAGAAAGCAACTTTTGGTAACCAGAAGCAACTGTATAAGAACCCTTCGGGTTAGGAGCCCAAGCTAGGACATCCTCACCCAAGAGAGTACTACAACGTCTACTAGAGAGAATACTAAGTAGCTCCACACACTCCTCCATACCCACCTGTTGACGTGGTTTTTGAGACCGCACCAACACAGAACAAAGTTTCCCAATGGACACTCTATTCTCTCTTGAACAAAGTATTCAGCGTGCTAAGATTGCAAGTGAGATCACGCTTTCAACTCCAAGGTTCTTGTAATGCGAATAGACCCAGTTTGGTTGATGTGTATATGCTGTGTTCTTACGAGGGGACTTACGTAATTGTTCTGAATGCGTGCAATGACAACCAATATATGCTTTTGGAAGGGACTTTTATGCGAATGATTTGGCTTTAGAGTGCAAATTTCCTAAAACTAACCAAGATTATGCGGAATTTGAATGGCTGCAGAGATTCCTAAAATTTTAAATTCCAATCTAAATGCAAATGGGTGTTATGCTCAACTTGAATGAACTTCGAACAAACCTTGCCTAGCCTCCTATAGGACAGCTTCAACAAAGTAAGTGCAATCTTCAAAGGATAAAAATGATGTTCAAATCACGATTCAAGAGTGCAACTACCATCACAACGATGCATAATTACGCATGAATCTTGATCGAAGTTAAGTGTAAAATGTTCCAGTTGACCACACAAGACGAGCTTACCATCAGCAAGGACGTTAGTGGTATGGATAAAGAAGCTCACTTATATCAAACATAAACATCCATGTCTAACTATTAGCATGAAATTAAATCCTAGTTGAAGTCAAAGGAAGAAGAAACCTCACGAACTACTCAAAACAAAGTTTGAATTCACCATCAATGAAATGCTTTATTAAGAATAGCCTTTGTGACAATCTCTTACCAAATTCCCCTTCTTCTTCAACAATGCAAATGAAAACTATTCTAACTCAAAATTTCTACTCTCTATTATGCTTCACTAATTGCTCACTACTCTCTGATTTTGACTACGACTACTAGAGTACAAATGAGGGGGACTCCCCCTTATATAGCTGGCCAGTCCCAACCGACGGTCCAGATCGAATTACAATGGAGGGCTCAGATTGAGCCACCTCAGCCCTAGACGAGTTTGCCCTAAAAACTGACAGAAGGTGGAGGAGTGGCGTCATAAATGGTCCTAAAATAGTAGATTCCTCCCTTGACCACTTATGAGCAATCAATGCCCACTACCCTTCTAGAAGATTCTCGTCCATGATCCGGATTCCTTTGTTCTTCTCTCTGATCGTGTACGCTATGAATCGTGCCAGCACTGCGTCGACTTCCTCAGAAATTGATGGAGTAAGATTCAGCTGATACTCCAAGATGGCCACCATTTGCTCATGCTTCTCACAAGACTTTCCCCAAGTCTCGATAGAATCTTGCGTGCTCTGAATGATTGTTGAAAACGTCGCCATGTTCTCAAAATCCAGCTGAGAGAACCTCTTCATCTCAGAAAAGAAAGGTTGCAATCTCGCCTTTAACCCTTCAACATCAACCTCCTCAACAGTCATTCGATTGGCAAAGACTGCCTCTAACGTGTTGAGGATACCCTCGTGGATATTCCTCATAGCTTTCCTGATCCTGGAGGACTCCATAGCTACAGTGTCGAAGAAACTCTTCCCGGTGAAGGCTGCTGAATGCCACCCACGAAAGTCATACCTATCACCCGCCTAGATTACCCCTTCATTCACCAAAGTCTGCGTGGGCACACGCATCAATACAGCAAGGCGAGGGATAGTTTTATCCTGAAAGATATGGGTATCTCCCCAAGCTTGCTCGACGTTATCTAGGCGTGAGAGAATACCAGATGCATTCTGAAATGCTGAGACAAGATCGGCCATGAATTTTTCTGCCTCAGTGCGGACACTGCCTATCCATTTGTCTCCCTCCCGTACAGCCCTCTTCACTTCTTCAAGGCCGCTAATCGGCTCTCGTGGCAACCCCAGTGGAAGCTCTGCCGCTGGATTACCTTGGACGACAGGATGTGCGAGATGTTGCACATACTCAACCAACGCCTTATGCTCTTTCTTCAATCTCTTGTACTTTCCTTCCTTCTTTACCAGCCTATCCTTCAATGCTTGAAATGAGCTTTCAGCCTCTTCCACTACTTGCGCTCCGGAAGGACGTCCCAACTCAACTGTGGTGATCGTGTAATTCTCCGGCATTGCATCACTCAAATCATGCTCTTCCCTTGGGACAGCGATATGAAGGCTGCGTGATCCTGCCTCATTAGTCTCCATCCTCGTATACTTTCTTGCCCTCTTCCTTTTCGGAGACTTGCTTGTTCTGTTTAAGAGTTCTTCCATTTCAACTACCAGATCAGCATCATCATCTTGGTTCCTTCTGATTGCCTGTGAGAGCCAATTGCGCTGAATATCATAAATGATGAGGGGCTGCTCTTCAGTTGCTTCTACTTCCCGGACTTCTTCTCGAGCAGTATTTGGTTGAGGCTCAATTATTTCAACGTTTTGATCACTTCCCTCATGAGTCCCAGCATCTTCCTCTCCGAAGGAAAAGTCAAAGTGGGTGTCCATATTCGTTTCTTCCCCTTCATCTGGCTTACTGGTAGCTTCAGGATCATTGACGCTCTGAGTATCTATTTCTCTTGGCATTGGTTGGTTAACCTCTCCAACCTCCGGCTCTGCATTCCATCGAGCCCTCTGACTAGCAAATAATGAAACTTCACGCACACTAGAAGAATGAGACACCAACTGAGTTGAGGACGTGTCTTCCGATCCCTGAGGCTCTGGCTGAATGGGCTCCCTTCTGGATTCTGGACCTCGTGTGAGCTACTTCTTCCTCTTCGCTAACACCGGCGGCTTTTTATCACCCATGAGGTCATATGTGAGGGCGACTGACCTTCGCCTTAATCTGTTAACACGCTCATCCACCCAAGCCCTTGTAAAGGTCATGACGGGAATAGACAGAGTGTCTAAATCCGCAATCTCTGGTTCGGCCCAATCTATTGGTGGCATCGGTGTGTTCTTCACTGCTTCATAATCCGGATGGGTGACCCTAGTATCCTCCTTGAGTTGATCTGGCACCTGAATCACCTCACATTCCCTAATTAACTTTAGAGGCAGCCTTGAAAACATCCTTTTTCTAATTTCATCCTCACTTCTAGCATTCGCCCAAAAGTCTTCCAGGTGAGCCCTGTGTCTGTACTCCACTCCTTGCACCGTTCCAATCATTCCCTTAGGATCAAAATCTTGTCGGCTCGTATGAAGTCAGCTTGTAAAATTTCAGCTCATATTCGGCCTCTTTAGCTGCTTGCAAGGTAGGGCATTCTTCGAGTGAATTTCCCAACACAATGGGAAAATGCAAGCCTCCCTTCTTCTTCCTTCTAATGATCTTGTCATAGGCTACCAATTGCCTAGACAACTCAAGTAATATCATTCTGTTAGTTGGATACCTTGGCAATTTGTAAACATATGAATCGTAACCCAGAAGCCTCAGATAGGTAAACTTCGGGAATTGGACGAACCAACACCCATATTCTTCGATCAGCATCTGAGCTTCCTCGGATATCCTCTGTTGTAGCCTTTGCTGAAGGGTCCTTGTGATGTACATGGTAAAAGCGTCATTCACTCTCTGAAATTCACCAGTGTGAGTAAGATGTAACTGTCTGCAGGACTGGTGAACCTTGAACTGATTATATCCGCAGCCAATTGGCTCCCGGTACGCCAACCCTCTATACTTGGTCATTCGAGCTAACATGTAAATGACATATGAGCTCATGTAAAATGTTTTCGTCCTCCTAAGACTCCGGAACTGTTCATCAATATTATCACTTATCATCTGTGCCCAATTCACTCTCCTTTCCCTCGAGCACTACACTGATGTAGAAGAACATCCAAGGCTCGAACACGAACGACTGCGGGCTGCCATTAACTCTGCTGAGCAGCATGATTATGTCGCAGTATTCTTGCTTCAGCTCCTCTGAGATTATCTGTTTCGGTAACCTGGCAGCAGGTGGCTTCGGTTTCCACATCCACGTGGTATTTATCCTCTTCATGCACTTCTCAAAGGTTGTGACGTACATCTTGTCAGCCTTAGCCTTGGATTTATACAACATATTATCCGTAGCAAGTATCCCAAACGCCTCGCCAATTGCATCGGGAGCGAAATTAGCCATGATCATACCATCCGGTGAGCTAATAGTCCGATCCTCGAAGTTGTAGAAGTTGGCACACTCTAGGATCAACTCGAGACAACGGACCGCTGGTTGGAATCCGGCTGCCGCATACAACCCACTCTTGACGATGTTACGTGATGCATCTGTCGGAAGGTTGCCACCCTGCCCATACATTCTGCGTAGGAATGCCTCGAGATTGAATGGCCCGAGATTGGTGTCCGTCAGGTTTCCATACTTTGAGATGATCTTCGACTCCGGGATGAAGGACTTCTTTAGACCCTTGATAATCGCCTGCCTGGAGGCGTTCTCTTTGACAGCTTCATTGTTGGTAGCCTTAGCTCCAGCCTTGCTAGTTCCAGTAGCATCAGCCATCTGCAAGACAAAAAGCGAACGTTACACTTCCGACCTTTTAAAATAAAAATCACGTGGGATGGCTGGCGGCTGGAGTTGGCTGCAAAAATAAATGCAAGTTAATAGCCTCAGCAGCCAACTTTGACTTCTCGATAATTAAACTTCAACCTTCAACAACTTGCAGCCAAAAGGAATATTCAACTTCCCGTAAGAAATTAACTCCAACAATTTCAGCCTCGGAAAACGTGTTAAGTTTCAGCAACATTCAAATCAGCAATTTCGAATATTTAAAGTCAGCAAGCTTGCAATTTATAAATTACCAAGTTTCAAATCAGCTCTTTGACAATTATACATCAGCAACTTCGAAGAGTTTAAATAAGTCCGAGAGTTTTAAACAAACAAGTTCAAATCAGCAAGCCTCAACAATTTATAATCAACCTTTCGAAAGTTATAAATCAGCAACTTCGAAAAGCAATCCCAAATCAGCACTTCGGAAATTATACCTCAGCAATTTCGAAGGCTTCAACAATTTAAATCTGATTTGACTCTAACATTCAACAACTTCCAAAAATTTAAAGTTCAATCAATTTCGAATTCAAACAATTTCAATCTTCCAGCCTAAATAAATGATTTCAACATTTTAACTCGCAGCTTCAAAAACATTTCAACTTTCAACGAAATAAAAAGTCTCAGCAACTTCGAGTACTTACCTCAGCAACGTGAAGAAATAAAAATGCTAAACCCTTCAAACTTTATTTCGAATCGTAGCAACTTCGCAACTCCGAATCTCAGCAACTTCGAGAAATTCAACTTTTAGCAACTTCAATCTCTTGCAAAAATCGAACTTAGCACCCCACTCTTTCAGCAACTCTCAAATTGAAAACCTCACAACTCAACTTGCCAGCATAAATTTTAACTTCGAATCTTGTGAGACGAGAATGAAAATCCTCAGAGTTTTATAGCAAAAGACTGGTGCTAATTTTAGCAGATGCCTTTTATTCCCTTCATCATGACTGACGCGTTTACTAAATTTAAAAGGGAATATTCCAGTCGTCTGGCAGTTGTTATGACAATTTGCTATTCGGGGAGATTCTTTCCTCGATTTAAATTTAAAATTTCCCTCCCAACTACCAGTAATCTTGAAAAATCATTTTTGCTCCGATTTGAAATAATCCTAACTGCATATTTAAAATGGCAAATTTAATTTATTAAAAATTTAATTTGAATGCCGTTTTAAATTATTTCTCCAACACGTTTAAAAATTTGACATCAAAACTTTAAATCGGCTAGGTGAAATTTTATTTTCCATCCGTAATTAACTCCGAAATAAATTCCCCGTGTTAAAATCATCCGAATTTTAAAATTTCATGGGTCAAAATCGAAAGGGGGAATTTTAATTTAAACTTAGGAAAATAATTAAATTAGATTAATTAATTTCTCCATCTTTAGTCGAATTTTAGAAAGTTTTTAATTGCCTAGAGAAATTATTATCTTCCAACGCCTTTAATTGATTTTTTTTCAAAATCTAATTTCCTCTTTCAAAGGTGGGCGCAAATACACCCATGAGCACTCAGCTTTTTTAGAAAAAAAAAAATTTAATACTTCTGTCTCAAGGCGGATATAGGAGGTTTTATTTTAAACATTAGATGAAATTTTCAAACTTTATAATATCATGAGTCTTTTAAATCCAAGGCCTCTTAAAAGTTTTGCCTTGGCTTAGGCGCATATAGCACATGCTACCTCCATTTCAACTTCAGCTTGGGCGCAAATGGGATATCAAGCTTCTATCCAAATGCCTTAGGGATTTTAACGCCTCCACCCTTGGCTGGGCGCATATGATACATGGAATTTTTAATTTGAAGAGGTTGCTTCAAGTCACCAGGCGCAAATTATGTGTAGAGGTTCCAGTTCAATTCCTACGCCATAGAATATTTTTCAAGCTCATCTTCCTTGTGTGTATTTGAGAGTTTAAGTTGAGGGCGCATTTGTCATCAGGAGTTTTCAACTTTGATTGGGGCGCATTCTACCCAGGCAACTTTTGATTTGATAACTTACGAAAATCTGAAGTGTTCCTTTATTCTCCTCAAGGCGCATATGATATCTGGAGCTTCCCCTTTCCAGTCCAGGCACAAATCATACCCTCAACTTCCAATTTCGCCTTTTAGCTTTGGGCGCAAATGTCTATGCTCACCTCCATTTTCATCATGGGCGCATATGAGAGGGTCAACATTCACTTTGATTTTTACGCCTTAGCATATTTAGAGATTCCTTGCAAAATGGGGCGCATCCTTCATATCAAACTTTTAATTTATGTCTTAGGCGCATATGAGATGTGATGCCTCCACTTTCAACTTAGGCGCATATGAGCAAGCCTACTTTCAATTTTGCCATAGGCGCATTTAGATATGCTTGTTTTCAATTTCTAATGCTTAGACCACTCCATCTTCCCAAGGCGCATTTGACAGGGTCTCCGTCCAATTTCATTGCTTGGGCGCATTTTGATCATGGTACTTCCAGTTTTAAGAAGGGCGCATTTGGACTTATCAACTTTCAGTTTGGACACTGTTGACGTGGTTTTTGAGACCGCACCAACACAGAATAAAGTCTCCCAACGGACGCTCTATCCTCTCTTGAACAAAGTATTCAGCATGCTAAGATTGCGAGTAAGATCATACTTTCAACTCCAAGGTTCCTCAAGTGCGAATAGGCTCAGTTTGGCTCGATGTGATATTGCTGGTATGTCAAGGGGACTTACACAATTGTTCGACGGCTAACAACAAACAGTAGATTAAGGGCTTTCGTGTGATTCAAATGATTTGGCAGGTGAGCACAAGTTTCCTAATTCTAACCGGAAATGTGCGGAAAGTAAAGGGGTATAAGGCCTAAGGAATTTATATTCTATTCTAAATGCAGGATATGTGGGGCTTCGTTTCAATAGACTTCAACCAGATTTCACCTAGCCTCCGTCGGACAGCCTCAGTAAAATCGGTGTAATCTTCAAGGGAAACAGCGAAAGATGTTCAAGTTATAATTTAACATACATACACCATCAGAACGACGCATATAAGTATGTAAACCACAACCGAAGTTAAACACAAAATAATCTCCAGTCGACCACGCAAGGCGAACTTATCATCAAGCCGCTAGTGGTATGGAATAAAGCGAAGCTATCTCAATAAAACACCACACACCAAAATAAACTACTTGCATGAATTTAAGCTACTTGGATACGAAAGGAAGAAGAAACCTTGCTAGCATTTCATGACAAGACGAATTCCATCATCAATGAAAAGATCTATTATCATAAAATGTGTTACACAACAATCTCCTCAAAAGTTTCAAAGGGAAAACTTTCTCTCTTCTCCAAATTATGCAAAATGATCTACAATGCTACACTACTAATACTCTAATGCCCTCTCAATGTCTACTCTGATTCTAACTTTCTAATTTTCTAATCTCTAATCTAATGTCTTACAAATGAGGGGGACTCCCCCTTTTATAGCTAGCCAAGTCCCAAAAGACGGCTAGGGTTACAATCAATAGAGTGGCCAGAATCGTGCCACCTCAGCCCTAAATAATATTGCCCTAAAAACCGCCACAGAGGAGAGTGGGGTAATAAATGCGCCATAATGTCCACCATCATCCTTCTAGAAGATTCCATTTGTAGACGCGTTCACACTGTTCTCGATCTTCTTTCTTGGCGCTCTTTGATTTCTTCCACTTGAGGGTCTTCATTCTTCTTTTCATCTTGAGCCTTGAAAATATTTCTTCAACACTTAGCCATTTTCTTGTAAATTTTCCTCCTTCGAGATTGTAACTCATCTTCATCGCGCTTCCACTTCAAGTCATCGTGCTCTGGCCTCAACATTTCTCCTGCAAAACAAGCAAGGAGAGGGGTATTAGAATACTTCATGATATAAACTTAACTCACTTACCTGATTTTCATGCTTTGATCTCCAAGCGTTCATTGCCAACTTTGTGTTCAAGTTCATGCCTTAGACAAATTTCCATCCTTGAGAACTTCATTTCACCTGCTGGAGCTCTGATAACCTCGATTTTATTCATCTCTGGCTCATGAAAACTATCTTCACGAAGAATTGAAGCAAATTCACCTAGGCAGTTTCTTTCAAATTCATCGTCTGGAGGATTTCACCTTGAAAACATATTTTCTTCCCACTTGCCTTAGAAATTTTTTCAAATTTCCCTTAGGAAATATATCAACCTGGTGCCCACTTAAAATCTTCATCCCAAAATTCTCGACAAGCTGTGGAAGACCTTAAAATCAACTCCTCATCGATAATCTTCGATACCCAGAAGAAAATTTTCTCCAGAACGCGCCGAACTCATGGGTGCACAACGAACGGGTTCATTTTATTTTTTCTTGAATTTTGAACCTTAGAAAATTATTTCCCTGTGAAATTTAAATTCATTCTTCACATCTGTGAGTATCCTATGTTGCTCTGACTTCTTGAAAAATTTGAATCATCTTGCATTATCATTGTTTCTGACTCCATCACTGAGAAGAGTTGCTCGTGCTCCGGAAAATTTTATCACTCTGAGATCCAGGCGTATTTTCCAAGGAAAATAAATTTGCCTTAGAAAATATTTTAAAATCATCTTGCACTTTTAAAAACTCGCCTTAGAAAAATTTTATTTCATCTGCCAGTGGAAAGAAATTTCTATCAACTTCATTTGGAAAATTTTATTCATTCCCGGCACGTCTCACTTCATTTGTATTTCACTCCACACTTGAAAAATATTCATTAAAAGTCCCACGCCTTAGAGAGATTTTTTAACACTTAGGCAATATTTTCTAACACCTATATCACTTATCACCCTCAACGCCTTTGAAAAATTCTCTAACACCTTGTAACTTTTAGGCGCCTAGCACACACATGAGGGAAAATCACGCCTTAGACACCTTCACCACCTCACACGCCCTTTGAAAAAAATCTCTAATACCTTGAGCGCCTAACATTTACCACCTTTCACCATGCTTTGGCAATGTTTCACCTTATTTACCTCCTTTATTCACTTTTCACATCCAAACATGGGCGCATTTGAGACATAGAGGAGGATGGGCGCATTTTGCATATACCAGAGGATGAAGTCTTTAACGCCTTTGACCACCTTGGAATATTCCCCATCTTGTTTTTGTCTTTACTTGCCCTTATTTGGGCGCATTTCTTATGTGGAGGAGGATAACTTTCTAACGCCTTTCCTTGTGACTTTTCAGCTCCTATTTTTTTTTTGTCTTCACTTGCATGCATTTGGGCGCATTTTGGCCCTTGAGGAGGATGAAAACATTTGACTAGTTTGACTTTATCCAGCTTATGCTTGCATGGGGCGCATTTGAGGTGTGGAGAAGGACGAATTTGCCTTAGAATTTTCACAACTTCCCTCCTTCTCCTTGGGCGCATTTTAGCATGGCAGGAGGATGAAATTCGTTGACTTTCTTTGACCTTTTCTTCTTGTTAACTCCTTGGGCGCATTTTGCCAGTGGAGGTGGATGAGAGTTGTTTGACTTCCTTTTGACCCATTTGCTTTTGGGCGCATTTCACCATAGGAGGAGGACGAGTTTTCCTTAGAATTTTTTTATGCTTCTTGCTAGCATGTGGGCGCATTTAGCCTATGCTGAAGGATGAGACACTTTGACTTTCCCTTGACTTTCTTGTGAGTGGGCGCATTTTACTAGTGGAGGAGGATGAAAATTTATACTTAGAAAATTTTGCAACATGAGGCCTTGAGCTGGGCGCATTTTGCCTAGGGGGAAGGACGAGCTTGACTCTTAGAAAATTT
This sequence comes from Sequoia sempervirens, assembly GCA_007258455.2. Taxonomy (NCBI): domain Eukaryota; kingdom Viridiplantae; phylum Streptophyta; class Pinopsida; order Cupressales; family Cupressaceae; genus Sequoia; species Sequoia sempervirens. Next base: position 136,593 of record VDFB02155360.1, read on the forward strand.
TCATGCCTCCTCACTAGCTAGGCGCATTTCGCCATAGCTGCAGGATTGAAGTTCCAGACTTAGAACTTTTTCATCGTTTTTGCCAGCTTCTCATACCCTGCTATTTATAGTAAACCTTCTCATTTTTGCACTTCTGAAGATTGGATCAACTTGAAATTTTGCACACTGCATCCTCATAACCTTATTATCCTGTCGGCACTGCCATTTTTAGCTGACCTGCTATTTATAGCCCGTTTCTGAAGGTGGCTTACTATAAATAGTAAACTCATGTTTCTGATAGCTCCATTGCTCGGATCAACTTGAAATTTTAATGAGGCGTTCCTCACCACGTGACCTGTTGCTGACATTGACGCATGCGCCTGATTTACTATTTTTAGCCAATTTCCAAATTGACTTACTATAAATAGTAAGTGCTCCAATCGACTTGAAATTTCACCAGCAGATAGCCTGAAGAACACTGATCGCAGTGGTTTACACCGGATTTTGAAGATTTTGACTTTTGATGCCTATTTTTGGGCTCCGAAGCTGGAAACCCTAGTTTGCATTGCATGCGTATCAAAAGATCTCCGTTTGCTTTCGTTTCTGCAACACTGTGATCAGCTCGTGAATCTGAACTGCTGGGTGGCGGCTGCCAGGACACACCTGCTAAAAATAGCAAGTTCCTTACTTAGTGGGAATCCTCGTTTGCATGTCACACCATCGTGAAGCTCTTGAAAAACCCATCAGGAATCACCTGACATGCAAAAGAAACCCCGACATGCAAACCCTAAAAATAGCCTCGGAAGGTTGAATCCTGAAAGTGGTCATCTCGACTTGCATGTTACGTCATCGCGAAGGTCTTGAAAAACCCAGAAGGAATATGCAGACATGCAAAGAAAAACTCTGCATCTGCACCCCGAAATTTGCTCCGGAAGCCGGACTGCTAAAAATAGTAAGTCGTCGGTTTTTGCTCAAATTTTGCACGCGAGCAGCCTGATATACTCTGAATGCAGTGTGATGATCGGAATCTCAAAAATGTTGACGAATCGCCCGTAATCTCACACTTACTAAAAATAGTAAGTACCTCGGAATCTGATGAAAATTTGCCGGAAGCCTGCTGGAAGCATACTGACAAGAACGTTAAGCTCAAATTTCAAGTTATTCACCTCGTTTGACTTCAAATTGGCTGGAAAGACTCAAACCCTAATTTCAGACTTGGCCAAATTTCACTTGTTCAAGTTCAAAGACGGGAATGTCCCCGGAAGGCAGACCATAGAACAGAGACAGACGGAGAGAGAGACCAAAAACCAAAGCCAAAAAGACCAGAATGGAGCAAAAATTAGGGGTCCCCATCTTGAATGGGGCGATGTGTGAAAAGGTCACAACAGACACTTAGGCAAAAATTCCCAAATCTTTAAAGAGGGGCGCAAATTGACCCATGGTGCTTCCAGTTGGAGGCGCATTTAGCATATGGAACTCCCATTTTGACACTTAGAAAAAAAAATTCACTCACTTAGGCGCATTTGGGTGGGTCCACTTTCAATTGATGGCGCACTTTTCACATAGAGCTTTCAGTTTAACACTTAGCCCCCTTTTCTATCCAACACCAAGGGCGCGTTTTAGCTTTGCAACTTCCATCTATGCCTTGTGCGCATTTTGCACTTACCACTTTCAATTTCGGTCTTAGCCAAATTTCCAAGCTCCTAGGGCGCATATTGGACCCCCTTCTTTCACTTTCACCCTGGGCGCATTTGGCACTAGCAACTTCCATTCTGAAGAGGGGCGCATTTTGACCCATGGGCGTCTAGTTTTTGACTTAGGCGCATATGAGGGGTCAAGCATCAAGTTTCGTGCCTTAGTAAATTTTCAACCTCCTTCCTTGAGTTAAGGCGCATTTTATATGGGAACATCCATTTTCATCACTTAGGCGCATATGAGAGGGTCTCCGTCCAATTTGCGTGACTTAGAGAGTTTTCCAGCTTCCTTCTTGCCAAGGGCGCATTTTGCCAGTGCAACATTCATTTTTGTCATGGGCGCATTTTAACTAGGCTATTTCCTACTAAATGTCTTTGAACAACTTTTAACCTCCTAGGCGCATTTAGCTAGCAGAGCTTCCAACTTTCCACACTTAGCCAATTTTCTGCCTCTGTTCAGCCTTCAAAGCGAGTTTCCATGCCGGACTTGAAATTTTATCCATTTTAGCAAATTTTACGCCTTCTGCCAGATTTAAGTTGATTTTCCTCTATCAACCCTAATTTGCCCCGACTTTCTATTTTTAGAAAGTTCCTTAAATTTTGCGCCGTTGACTGAATTCTGACCTTGGAAAGCCTGATGTCTGCCCTGCCCTGAATTTCAACTGATTCGTTCCGTCGGTGCCCGATGCCTGTTGGTACCTACTATTTTTAGCAACCTGCTAAAAATAGAAACTGCTCAGAAAGTCCTCAAATTTCATGTGTTGAATGCCCGAAGCGTGGTGATCGTGACCGGATGCTGCTTCTGCTTGACTGTCGTGTTCCGCCCTTGATTTTAGGAAACCCTAATTGACCTGCTAAAAATAGCAACCATCTGATTCTTCATTCTCTGTAACTCCGTTTATCTCGAAATTCGCGCCACGGATTACTTACCACATGTTTGTCCTGTACCCGTTGAGATCTGGTGTCAACCTGCCATTTATAGCTGCTTCTGAAGTGACTTACTATTTATAGTAAGTGTTCGTTTCTGAGACCTCCTTAGCTCCGTTTGACTTGAAATTTGGACAGCGTGCTCCTTGTTGGTGAACTTGCCCGTTTGTGCTGACGTCGAGATCAACTTCATCCTGCAAAAATGGCAAAATGCGCCCAGTTGATGAGGAGGCATGAAAATTTCTAAAGAATGAAACTCGTCCTTCATCAGGGGCAAAATGCGCCCAAGGAAAAGAAAGCCAAATCAAGGTCAAAGATTTCCATCCTGCAGCAAGGGCAAAATACGCCCAACTTGAAGAGGAAAAAGTTGAAAATTTTCTAAGTCTGAGACTTCGTCCTTCACCAGGGGTAAGATGCGCCCACATGCAAGCTGGAGACATTCAAAAATTTTCTAAGTGTAAGAAAATTCACCTCCTAAGCCAAAATGCGCTCAGAGCAAGAAAGTCAAGGAAAAGTCAAAGTGTCTCATCCTTCAACATAGGCTAAATGCACCCACATGCTAGCAAGATGCCCAAAAAATTCTAAGTATGAGAGCTTATCCTCCTCCACTGCCAAAATGCGCCCAACAACAAGCTGGTCAAGGGAAGTCAACAAGTTTCATCCTCCTCCACTGGCAAAATGCGCCCAAAGTTAGAAAGGTCAAAGGAGTCAAACGTTTTCATCCTGCAAGAGGTACAAAATGCGCCCAAATAGGAGCATGTGAAGACAAGAAACGGGAGTTGAAGAGTCATCCTTTGCCTAAATGGAAATGCGCCTAGTTTGAGGTGTAATAAGTGAATGGAGGTGGTAAATAAGGTGAAAATACTTCAAAGCGTGGTAAAAGAAGGGTGAATGTTAGGCGTGGTGAAGTTAGATGTCCCTCTTCAAGTGCAAAATGCGCCCAAGGTGGGTGTTAGAGATTTTTTTTTCCAAGGCGTGTGAAATGTGGAATAAAATTGCTAGGCGTTGGAAAAATATTCTCCTTGCCTATGTGATATGCGCCATGCAAAGAGGGTGAATAAAGTGTGTTGGGCGTTGAAAATGCCAAGGTGTTAGAAAATACTTTCCTAGGCGTGGTGATGAATATCCTTCAGCATGTGTCATTTGCGCCCAAGGTGTTGAGTGAAGACAAATAGAATATGGCCAAGGCATTGGAGCTTCAAGTTAAAATATTTTCCAAGTATGAAATAAAATGTGAATTGAAACAAATTGCTAGGTGTTGAAAATTTTAAACTTTTTCCTAAGGCCTTGAAGATGTTGGAGGATAAAATGTGCTAGGCGCCCTCTTGGGGATTTTCTGAGTAAAGTTGGTGATTTTCTCACGGGCAAGGATGAGCAAGATTGAATAAAAAAATTTAAGACGACAATTTCTCCAAGGCAAAATTTCCAAGATGATTTAAATTTTTTTCTAAGGCAAATATTTTCTCCCTCAGAAAAAAAACGCCTAAGTCTGGAGGCGACGGAATTTTCCTGAGGCACGAGCAAATTTGCCAGTGGTGAAGTCGGTGAATGCCAGCTCCACAGGGTTGATATAAAAAAATTTCCAAGTCAGAGCAAAATTCTCAGAGGGGATCGAAGAACGAAAATAAATTTGATGAAAGAATATTTTCTAAGGTTCAAAATTCAAGAAAATTAAATGAACTCGTTCGTTGGGCACCCATGAATTCGACGCATTCTGGAGAAAATTTTCTTCTGGGTATTGAAGATTATCGACGAGGAGTTGATTTTTAATGTCTTCCACAGTTCGCTGAGGCCTTCGGGATGAAGATTTTAAGTGGGCACCAGGTTGATGAATTTCCTAAGGGAAATTTGAAATTTTTCTAAGGCAAATGTGAAGAAAATGTGTTTTCAAGGTGAAATCCTCCAGGCGATGAATTTGAAAAGAACTGCCTAGGTGAATTTGCTTAAATCCTTCATGAAGATAGTTTTCTTGAGTCAAAGATGGAAAAAATCAAAGTTGTCAAGAACTCCAGCAGGCGAAATGAATTTCTTGAAGATGCAGTTAAAGTTAATATTGTCAAAGATGATACGCCCTTGAAGAGGATGGATTGAAAAATTGGATTAGAGCGTGAGAATCCTGGTAAGTAAGGTGCGTTTATATTATAAAGTGTTCTAATACCCTTCTCCTTGCTTGTTTTGCAGGAGGAACGTCAAGGCCAAGCGTTGATGATTTAAGTGATCCGCGATGATATTACAACTTTCAGAGGAAGATGAAGCTACGAGTTTCACATGAAGGAAGAAAGTTGCAAGAAATCGGCTAAGTGTTAACTCAAGTGAAAAGAAGATGAAGACCCTCAAGTGGAAGAAGTCAAGGAACAACGCCAAGAGAGAAGATCAAGGATAATGTGAACGCGTCTACAAGCGGAATCTTCTAGAAGACTAATTGTGGGCATTTATTGCCTTTGCTATTTTTGGGAGTGAGTGGGAATCTTTGATTCATTTAATGTACCACTCCCAATTTTGGCGGTTTTTAGGGTTAGGGCTGAGGTGGCACGATTCTAGCCACTCTATTGATTGTAACCCTAGCCGTCTTTGGGACTTGGCTAGCTATATAAAGGGGGAGTCCCCCTCATTTGTAATTCATTAGACATTAGAAGTAGAAGCGGAAGCGAGAGAGGTAGAAACAATTAGATAGTTGATAGTATAGTTTAGATTGAAAAGGAAGGAAAAGTCTTCCCTTTGGATACTTTGTAAGTTGTCATGTATGCTTTCATAATAAAAGAATTTTCATTGATGGTGAATTCTTCTTTGTTGTGGATAGTTGTTGAGGCTTCTTAAGTCCTTCTAATTCCGCGTAGTAACCTGAAATAGCTTAAAATAAAAGTGAATTTTATTTCATGCAAGTACTTAGCAATTGTGGAATGTGGTGCTTGATTTGAACAAGACTTCGCTTGTCCATACCACTAGTGGGATCACTGATGGTGGGTTCGCCTTGCGTGGTCAACTGGAACTTTGTAAAACTTAACTTCGATTATGGTTTATATGCTGGCATGCGTCGTTGTGATGGTGTCTTCATGTTAAATCATGATCTGAACATCTTAAGTCACTCCTCTGAAGATTGCACCAGTTCCGCGGAAGCTGTCCGAAGTGAGGAAAAACGGAGCTTGGTTGAAGCCTGTGAGAATTGAGCGCCGTGTCCCACGCCTTAGAGTAGAACATAGACTCCTTAGGCCCTACACCCCCTTTAATTTCAGTTCATTTCTGGTAGAATTAGGAAACTTGTGCTCATTTGCCAGATCATTCGAATTGCACGAAAGCCCTTAGTCCATTGTCTGCTGTTACTTGTCGAACAATTGTGTAAGTCCCCTCGTGAGAACACAGCAACTCACATCAAACCAACTGAGGGTATTCTAAGTATTCAGAACCTTGGAGTTGAAAGCATGATCTTACTCGCAATCTTAGCATCTTGAATACTTTGTTCAAGAGAGTATAGAGTCTCGTTGGAAACTTTTATTCTATGTTGATGCGATCTCAAAAACCACGTCAACACATCCTCGCAATCTACATATTATTTCCCCTCTAACACCACGCTGATGTAGAAGAACATCCAAGGCTCAAAAGCATACGCATGTGGGCTGCCATTCACCCGGTTGAGCATCATGATTAAATCACAGTATTCTTGTTTCAACTCCTCTGAGATGATCTGCTTTGGCAACTTGGCACCAGGAGGCTTTGGCTTCCTCATCCATGTTGTGTTGATTCTCTTAGCACACCTATCAAAAGATGAGGCATACATTTTATCAGCCCTCTCTTTAGACTTGTACAACATTTTGTCCATAGCTGGAATCCCAAACGCCTCGCCAATAGCCTCAGGTGCGAAGTTGGCCAGCAACATGCCTTCTGGAGAAACAATTGTTCGGTGGTCTGGCCTGTAGTAGTTTGCACATTCCATTATCAACTCAGAACATCAAATTGCTGGTGGAAAACCAGCAGCTGCATACAATCCACTCCTCACGATGTTGTGCAAAGTCACTGATGGAGGATAACCACCTTGCCCATATATTCTCCTTTTGAATGTTTTGAGGTTGAATGAACCAAGGTTGGTATTAGTCAAACCTCCTAGCTTTGACACGAACTTTGATTCAGGGATGAATGACTTCTTCAGTTGCTTGATGATTGCCTGCCTGGAGGCATTCTCCTTGCCTGCTTCAGCATTTCCGACTCTGCTTGTAGCCTTGCTTGTTCTGACAGCATCTCCTCTTCGAACTTCAGCCATCTCGGATTATAACACGGGGTCAAACTTGACCCGGCAACTTCGGCAATATCACTTCGACGCCAATTGAGCTCAACTCCCTTACTTCAGAATTTTCTCCTTCTCGGCACTCACTTACTTCAACTTCAGCACTTAGAAAAATTATTTACTTAACTCAGAAATTTCTCACTCACTTAGCAATCACTTTCAGCTCTATCACAATCTCAACTACGCGGCACCTATGATGTTTACTTGAAAAGTAAAAGTTATTTATTGTAATGAAAGGCTTTGAATTGTATTTTGTTGAAGTATTTTCAATTAAAAGAAAAGAAAATTTTTATTACAATGGTTATTTACTCGTTATCTTCATTTGTATGATGTAGAATTAAGAAATTTGTATTTCACGTAAGGGTCAAGTCGTCATGAGCTCTCAAATCTCCTTTTTAAACCCTCCTAGAACTTTCCAAAAAATCAACTACAAAAATCACCTTTTAAATATTAATTTATTTATGCTCATAAAGTGACTTTTGAATATCTTATTTTATATTCCCGCTCATAGAGTGACCCACTTAATAAATATTCCATTGGCATAAAATAAAGTCACTTTATTAAAATAACCAAGGTTCAACATTTAATTAATTAAATATAAATAATCCCGAGAAGCTTAGGACTATTTAAAATTTAATTAATTAATTACTTTTATGACTTTTTAAAGTAATTAAAATTAGTCATGTTTTAATTTATTTTTATTTTTTGACAATTTAATTTTAATCATTTAATTATTCTCTAAGGTCAACTAAAAGGCGACATTACGATTAAGTCTAATCTAATATGGGTTCACGGGTCATTGCTTACACCGACACTCAAGTTCGAGGGGACCCATAGGAACTAAGGAAAAATCGAAGCGTACCTTGGTAGAAACGAACCCAAAAGCATTTTAAAACATTTTTATTAACAAAAAGAGATTAGCGTATTGTACCCTAATTGGCTCATAAGCGATAAATTTAAGTACCAAATGGCATGCATCGGTAGGACATTATTGGTTTCAAAGGTACGGGCGGTGGTGGGGGCTACCAATGCGCGTCCGAAACCCCATGAGTGCTGCCCTTCTACCCTTAGTTGCAGTTAATTACCACGGGCCTCAAAAACCCGGTCGGTTAGATACGTAAGGTTGATCTTTAGATGCGCGCAGTGCGTGCCCTTAGCGTGGATCGCCAAAGGTTGAATTTCGCGAGGCCTGGCCTTTCTATGGGCTGCCTATCGTACCGACCGCAACTACCAAACCGCGAACCAGGCGAACCAGGGCAGCAGGCCAAGTCAAAAAAAAATGGGCCCAAACATGATTAAAAAACATTTTTTTAAAAAAATTTTTCCCCCTAACCCTAAAATGGCTAGTGGCTTTGCACAGAAGTAGTCTTTTGTGAGCGGTAGATTAATCTTGGTTTGCACAAAAAGGTTGGAGTGGCAGTATGAGGCTAGTGGCTTTGCACAGAAGTAGTCTTTTGTGATGTATAACACAGAGGGTGAATGAATACAGGAATTCTAATTTGCTAAGAGCTGCACAGAAGCTCTGTTTTTAGCATAAACAGAAGAGGAGGAGCATTCAAGCTGAAGCAGCCCTGGTTTGAAGATTTCTGTGGATGTTGTTCTAATCCGGTCAAGTGCAAAAGTTCTGCATTCAAATCCAAAGCAGAAGCTCACCTAAAAATTCTGAATAACAAGAGAATCTCTAGGCTCATTAGAGGTGAATCTAGTGGCATATTGACAGGGATAGATGAAACAGCATATATCTGATTAGTTAAAAAATCAGAAATAAAGAGTGAGACAGATCATGTTAATGCCTATAAGTAACCTTGAATTTTGACAGAATAAGTAGTGCAATAGAGAAGAACTAGGTTAAATGACCCTTAAATACCAATTCCAAAAATGATAATTTGACAAAATTTTCAGGAAGTTCAAATAAATATAGAAATTTGGAGAACCATGAAAAACAAAGAATGCTGAGAATCAAATATTCAAAATGTAATATCTTTTTTCTAAAAATACCTTTGGTTAAGAGACCCGAGACCTGGAAAACTTGTTGGCAAGATCTGTTAGAATTGGCATTTAATATTTATCTTTGGCATTTGGCATTGATCAATGATCAAGTATCATACTATGAAATGATTTAGTTTTACAATTCTCTATATTTCTCTTATTTTTTTGTATATATAATACATATATATAGATTTATAATATATTAAATTATTAATATATATATATATATATACACACGTACCCATACGTACCCAAACCCCTAAAAAAATTTTGCCCGTACCCACGTACCGGGTTCTCGTACCCGAACCCGTCCCCGAACCCGAACCCGAACCGGTAACTTAGCTTCTACCCAATTGGGGTCTCCACTCCTAGAATCCCACTAGTTATTAGGATCTCTTCCCACATAAGAAGATTGATTACAATGAGGGGTTGATGATGAATTGGGGTCTAACTCTTCAGTTTGTTGACTTGGATGTTATTGTTGCACAATTTGCTAGAAATCTCTATAGATGAGATAGCCTGTAGAGTACATGGCTAGTGGAAGTGGCATCCTAACTCATTGTGGTTCAAGTGAAATTGAATCAAATGTTGACTTTGATGCTTTTGATGAAGATTAAATATTCATTGTAATTTTCATTGTGTATAGACATTTGACAAATCACTAAATTATGAATTTAGGAGTACTTTCATTTTTGCAAATTGTGAGGTATTTAAATATTTTGTTTATTGCCAATTATGAGTATCACTGTTTTATATTATATAAATTAAATTTTTAATATATATGTATGTATGTATGTATGTATGTATGTATATACATATATATTAAATGTTTTTAAATTATATAATATAAAACAGTGATATATATATATATATATATATATGTGCATGTATATATATATATATGTGTGTGTGTGTGTGTGTTTGTGCATGTATTCATATATATATATATATATATATATATAGATATATATATAACACTCATACTCATACCCATGTATTTATTCTTTTTGCCGTAATGCCATACCCAATACCCATACCCATAACTTAGGCAACAACTTTAAACATTTGAAATCTATGAAAATCCAGATCTTTGTCATATTATTCTTTAGACTAATGACTATGGATGGCCTATTATCTAGTTTTAACTTCAATAATATTGCTAACGTCTAACCTCTTGTCTATCTTTGTATGAAAATTTTCTGCATATTTCAAGTTTGTTCAATATGGCCTTTATATTGGTTGTCCATGTGATATTAGAAGTGTTTTCTGTACACAAAACTTGGGTGCTTGATCCTCATTATCTTCTAGATTTATAAGTTGATCGCTACTGCCCTAACCTAAATTGAATTTCACTATAGTGAGGTCCATGTATTAGATGTTGACCACAATGGAAATGGTAAATCTTGGCTTGTTGTCCATTACAGTATCCAAAATGGAACTTACTGAAATATAGATGGTAGTTTCTCTTGAGCATAATTTCATTTCTACAAAGGCTGAACATTCCCTATTCATGGTGTTCATTATGGTGGTTGACAATGATTGACTTCCCATTTTTCTTGTTTTGCACCACTATCACCATATAAAAGCAAAACTAGGAAGTTGGGAAGACATCATAATCCTCTGTCTGCGAATATAACAATCCACTATCGAAAAAACTTCAGCTTGACAGAAATCTTCCAATGGAGTATGCTTTCATTAGTGGGGCTGATAGTTTCATAATGCCTATGTGATTCTCAGTTAGAATTCTTAAGAAGATTGCCAATTTTGCCATGTTAATCAGTTTGTTCAAAAGCCACTATTAACCAGTGATTTTGGTACTATGTTGCTAACCTTGTAACATTTATGATAAGACTTTTGATACGAACATGAATGAAGCTCAAAGCTAACCTCATAGATTGTTTTGCAATCAGCTCAGTTAATTAACTTAAGACCTGGACATTGACATCAATAACTTTTAGTCTTTTACTTATCAATGAGCAACCTATCATGTCATCAATTGACATGTCAGTGATCAAAATGTTCGCTTGTTGGGCCTCCAAGCCCATGTTTAATTTTGCTTGGGGCAAAAGACAATCCAAGGTGTCACATCCTTCCATGTCAGGCTTCCAACTCTGGGATCTTTCACAAGATTTGGCAAATTTATGTCTTTAAAGTTTTGCCAGTATAACCCAGCTTGCAAATTTTTATTTGTATTGCTATTTCCTGGATAACATTGACCTGCAACTGTGCATATCGTCCCAAACAATGATTTATAAAAAAGGAAATAAATTTTCATTTTGAAATGATTTTATATCAATCACAATATTGGGATTATCAGTTATGCTTTGCACATTGGTTCCTATCAATAGCTGGTTCATATGTGTAAAACCTCTAAAAGAAATCAAGTGTACTCAATATTCAGTGTTACATTCATCTTCATATGGAAAATAAAAGAGCTCAACTTATCATAGAACAAGGGCTTGCAATGAATGTATAATACTCACCTATTTAAAATTGAGATGTTTCTATATATAGTAGAGTTAAATTTAAATTGATTATTCTCTTAGAGTCTTTCTAATGAAAAAATGGTTCCCCTATAGGTTAATAATGATATAATGTTATGGTTTTCAGTTTGGTAACAATATCCTCCCCTTCACATGGCAAGCAGGATGAGTATAAGAAAGCCATGTGATGCTTAATGGTTAATAACTTAATCATATATTTCAACTATGTTAATAATTTTTTTCTAGATGAACACTACAAAGGCTAGGTTGTGCATGTTGTCCCTTAAGGGGTTAACTTCTGGGTTGAAATTTTCATATAGAATTATGTCATCTCCTCTATTTCGTTTCAGCACAATTCTGACAACCACTGAGCATAGAGTTTTCGGTAGAAGTTATTAGCAAAGAGAATCTTACCAACACAATTAATTTGTACTTATGATTTGCAGTGACCGTGATTGCAATTGCCCTTGCAAATTTGGTTTCTGGATTCTTTCTGATTATCACAAATGTAAGTGTTTTATTTCCTTGCATATTATTACTTTCAGTAGGCATTTGTTAACAACAGCAGGTGCAAAGCTGTTACTTCACATCAAAAAGGTGCTGAATTGTTCATCTTCACTTATTTCTAAATTTTAAGTACGAATAAGCCATTCACACGGCAGGACTTTCACTTTCTTTTCTTATCAATCCACTTTAAAAAAATATTTGATAAGAATCAATCCTAAAATATTATTTATTGGTGTCTTATCCCATTTCTATAATGCTGTTACTGATTATATACTGTTTCTCATAACATAGATGTAAACAATTGAGGGAATTTATAATAACAAGCTATCTCTTAATTCTCCATTAGTTATAAAGCATCAGGTACAAAGATATACAGCACATGGCATTGAGAATCAGACTCAGTGACTTGGACCCAGATTCGGTAGAAAACTTGGTGAAAGCTCAGGTAGCAATTGTTGAAAAATAGCAAATTATAGGGAAAAACTCATTAAATTGCATTCCATATAAAATGAACTTCAAATATATCAGCATTCCCACTTCAATGGATATTGAGAATCTCCAACTTTAAGGGAATACTTTGGGGAATTTGGGATGGGAATAAAATGGTCCCCTCTCATTCCCAAAGAAACAGAAAGTTTGGGGATGGTTCCCTCTTTTTATTCCTTTTTTGGGGATGGTCTGCCATTATTAGTGTTCCTCGACTGTGCAGGGGACGTCAGGTTGTCTCCCTGGCCTACATATATTTGTCAAGAAGGGAAAAAGCCCAAGTAAAAACACAAAACATAATCCTTAAAAGTTTTAAACCTTGTACCTAAAACACAAAGAAACACTGAAAATAAGATTTTGTAAAACTTGCACTCAAAATATTATGGAGCAGCTTCAAGAGCTGTATAGTGACAACCATATAGCAAAGAAACGACATTTTGTCAAAATATCTATTTGGGAGTCATCATGCAAATTGTGCAAAATTGAGTTTTTGTTCTCTCCAAAGTGCCATTTTCATTGTGTTGATCATAGTTGCAACACTTGCCAAAAACTCGGCGAGTTAAGGAAAACTCGCGAGTTTTTTTGGACAGCGAGTTTTTGAGGCAATTGTACGCCGAAAAAACTCACTATACTTTCTAGAAAAACTCTTCATACTTTTAGCGAGTTTTTCTAGAAAGTACGGCAAGTTTTTTGGAAAAACCCACGCGACTATCCACACGCCCAGGCAGCCGCTAAAAAGCAATTTTAAGTTGTTTTTTTTCATTCATTCTCTTCTCACACTTAGCAAAAAACCTCTCCAAGGCATTGTGCACTCATTTGCAGCGATTTTGCATCCAAAAGACAAGATTTGAAGGGCATTTACATCGAATTTAGAAGGCAAATTGGATTTCTAGGTAGGTTTTCTTATTTTTCTTATTATTTCTTTTCTTTTTTTTTTTAAATTCATTCTTGTTGGTTCTATGTTTTAAAATCATCTGAATGTATTGTGAAAATGATTTAAATGCATTTATATTCATCAAAACAAGATTTTTTTATGAATTTTTCTATTTTTTTTACATATTTTGTTGATTTTTTCAATTTTTTGAAATTTTCTTTAAACCCTAGTTATTTTTTTTTTGTTTTGAATCCTCTTTTTTATTGAATAACATGTTTACAATCTTAGATTAGCTTAATTTTTTACTAGTTTGAAGTAATTTTCAAAAAAATTACATTTTTTCACATATTTTTGAAACCCTAGTTATTTTTTAAAAAAATCCAATTTTTTTGTTATGAAAATGTTTAGAATGTAGTGCTAGATTTTTAATAATTTAAACTTAAAGTAATCTCTTTTGATTTAATCTAATTTAGCTTGTTTTTAAATTTTCTATCAAAAACTAACAAGTTGTGCTTTGACTTTCACTTTGTGTAGGTTAATAATTAATTGATAATGGCTTCTAAACCTGTTTTTGCCTCGAGCTCTACCCCATTCATGACTACGGGATTTGTAGGAACTCGTCCTCCAGGAGCTAGAGATCCTGCTTGGAAATATGCTTATCTAGGACCCCTACCTGGCACAATATATTGCATTCAATGTAAAAAAATATTACGTGGAGGCATCAATCACCTCAAGTACCACCTTGCAGGCATCTCTCAACGTGATGCTAAGGAATGTCCTGAAACCACAGAAGAAATGAAAAGACACATGAATGCCATACTTTCAGCTGCAGGAGAAAACAAGTGCAAAGAGAGAAGGCAAGAGCAACAATGCAAACAACCATTGCCTCTTCTCAAGGTGCTCCAATTGAGTCGAATGATGATTATGATGTTACTCAAGAGATAGTGGGCTCTCTTCATGGCCCACGTGTACGAAGGTGAAGGCAACACATTAGCACCTTCGTCCCTTCATCTACCTCTAGTAGAGCACCAGGGGCAGGGGCAGCTGCAAGACCTACACGGTTGGATAATTATTTCGTGCCTAAAAACACACTTGGTGCACAACCTTCCTTAGAGGCGACTGGATGGAATAGGGAGGCGCATGAGCAAGCAGACATTGCTTGTGCAGATTTTTGGTATTTTAACAATATCCCTTTCAATGTGGTGAGTTCTCCTTACTGGCACAATTTGGTCACCGCCTTGACAGTTGCAGGAAAAGGCTACAAGGCGCCTTCTCGCACGGACTTGAGTGGGAGGTTAGTTTATGTTCTTTAATTTATGTTTCTTAATTTTAATTTATGATGAATTTAAGCTACTTTTTTGTTTACAAATTAAAATTGTGTAATTAATTTCACTTTGTACTTGTAGGTTGCTTACTAATGCAACTGAAAGGACAAGGGAAGCAGTAGAGGAACAAAAAGAAAAATGGAAAAAATATGGCTGCTCTATTCTTTCTGATGGGTGGACGGATGGAAAAAACCGTACCATCATTAATTTCTTGGCTGCATGCAAAGAAGAGGTGGTGTTCTTAAAACCAGTTGATGCCTCTCACATTGTAAAAAGTGCAGAAAATTTGGCTAAGATGTTGGAGGAAGTTTGCATGGAGGTGGGGATTGCAAATGTTGTGCAAAATCATAACTGATAATGCAGCAACATATGTGGCAGCAGGAAGACTCCTCCAAGATAGACACCCCTCAATTTTTTGGACACCATGTGTTGCCCATGTCCTTGACCTTCTTTTGGAGGACATAGGAAAACTAGATTGGGCACACCAATTGTAGAGGACGCGAGGAGGATCACTAAATATATCTACAATCACCCTTGGGTTCTTCGCTTGATGAGGGAGCACACCCATGGGAAAGAATTGGTGAGGCCAGGTGTCACAAGGTTTGCAACGATTTTCTTAATGTTGCAAAGCATTCTTAGTTCTTTGACGACTTTAAAACAAATGTTTGTGAGTCAACCATGGATGGATTCAACCTATTTGAAGAAGTCGGAAGGAGATAAGGTGTCAAAAATTGTGTTTGATGCCGAATTTGCACAAAGGGCAGCAAAGATTTGTTGATGTGTTTTTTGTGACCGCACCAACGCAGAATAAAGTCGCCAACGGCTACCCTATTCTCTCTTGATCAAAGTATCTAGCAGGCTAAGATTGCGAGAGAGTTCGTGTGTTCAACTCCAAGGTTCTTTCAATGTGAATAGTCTCAGTTGGCTCAATGTGATTTGCTGGTATTTCAAGGGACTTACGGAATTGTTCAACAGCAGAGGAAGGGGGGTTTTCATAGTTCGATAGATTTATCAATGAAGCACGGATTTCCTATCCTAACCAGAAAGTACTGAATTTAAAGTGGTTGCAGGGTTAAGAAAGCTCTAATCTACTCTAAGCCGTGGGACATGGCGATCAATTCTCACTAGCTTCAACCAGGCTTTGCTTTGCCTCGCTTCGGACAGCCTCCACAAAACCGGTGCAATCTTTAGAGGAGTAGCTCCAGGTGTTCAGAACACAACTTAGCATGAAAATACTATCACAACGACACATATAAACATACAAATCATGATCGAAGTTAATTGCATGATATTCCAGTTGACCACACAAGGCGCATTCACCATCAGCGAACACACTAGTGGTATGGATAGACGAAGTTTGCTCAAATTGAAGACGACATTCCACACTATCACCTACGTACATGAAATGAAACTTATTCTACTTTAAGCCACTACTTGAATCAGAAGGACGAAGAAACCTTGCTAGCTACTCACAACAAAAGACGAAATTCATCATCAATGAAAATTCTTTTTATTGGGAGAGTGTTCACAACAATTTCTTACAAAGTTTTAGAGGAAAAATTTTCCTTCTTCAAACTACTCTATCAATCTACGATATGCTACTTCTAAGCTATCGCCAAATGTCTCTCCATTCCCGTCTCTACTGTCTAACTCTACTTCTAATGAGATACAAATGATGGGGACTCCCCCTTTTATAGATGGCCAAGTCCAACGGATGGCTCACATTACAATCGGCTGGATGGCCCAGATTGTGCCACCTCAGCCCTAAACAAGATTCACCCTAAAACCGCCACAAGAGAATTAAGGGGTAAATAAATAGACCATTATCATCATCTTCCAGAAGATTCCTGTTCATAGACGCGTTCACACTGTTCTTGTTCTTCCTCTTGATTGCAAACTTGATCAATCTGATCACCACAGCTTCAATGCTCTCAATCTGAAATTTCAAGACTGTAACTTCTTTCTCCTGCCCGACGATGATTTTCCTCCTTGATGTTGTTCTTCGACTTTGAAGTTCTTGAGGATCATTTC